>JTDE01021898.1:37039-63657 GCA_014338405.1 Paragonimus skrjabini miyazakii | reverse complement strand
CGTGTGTTCAGGTTACCTGCAAGTGTGGCGCTGCTGCGACCCAAAAAGTTCAAAACGGTTGTCCACTAACTTTGTCAGTAGTCACTGTGACCGGCTTTTTATAACTGCAAGGTTGTAATCTCTAAACGCGAAGTAAGATTTATGCACTTACACCAATAAATGGCAAAATACTTATGACGATCTCACAAATAAATAGAGAACTTTCCGTCTCTGAACGTGTTTGGGGTTAAATTCTAAGAGGCATTTGATCGAATCTGTTCTTCATTCGTAATTCCATGTACAATTTCACGTTGGTTTGCGGATACTTCATTATAGTATCACTAAATAAGATCGACTTCTTAGGACGCAGGGAACCTGCCCGTCTGATCAACTAACCGGTCCGGATGAAACAAGATTTACATTAAACCTTTGGTTACAAATTTCTCAGTACTTGATTCTAATTGTATTGTAGGTACTTTTCCACATCTAATTCGCTCGTTAGATGCTGAACGTTTTCAGTCTTTGAGTGCATCTCATTGGATGAAAATAATCACGACAGTTTGTGCTGTTCCCAACTGGATAAATGTCGATTTCTGAAAAAAGATACCACTCTATCAAAAATTACTCATGCTATTGTTAAATTTAAACTGTTTCACTTAATTACTGTAGGTTTAGACATTTTAATCCTATACCGAAAACAAAGTATTTTTGCACACTCACTTACTGGTTGTTTGTATTTCAGTATTTAACAGATAGATAAGGAAAATAAAAATAGCCAATAATAAACTAGTGTTGTGAATCAAGAACATGGGTGGCGCAACGGTCATTTATTCAGGAAACCAACATATGGTTTGTTCATTTCAATATAACAACAAACAAAAATACTCATTCGCGTACGGTGCTGGTCCCAGAACGTCGCGGATACCACGAAGACTAATGCTAAGTTTCTGTATGTACCGACAACCGTTTCATGGCATGCTGCACTCTGATGTTTTCCCCTGCATTTTGCGTGCGGCTACTTCAATGTCAAAATCCACGCCCTTGCTCCACTACAGAATAGCAGTGGTGTGAGTAGTATAGTGCGATCACTTCTTCTCACCATACTAGAAGCGCTAGATTATATTCTAACTTCTAGTCGCGAAATTCGTGACTCTTGCAGAGGATACGTGGACTTAGTGGTGTCGTTTTTGACTTTCTGACTGAAAGATTGCTTAACGGACTGATGAGTTAAGTATGTCTGGGTAAGCTATTCAATGATCCTTAGAAAGTTCATGCATTCTAGCTTCTCTTTTATGTTCTCTTACTTCCAGGGGTTTGGTTACTTTCTTCCACTAATTCCTTACATTCTACATATAGTTGTCACATGTTCATTCGGTACTAACACATCGGCATTAATTGCAAATGTATTCTGTAAGCATTGTTCTTGGTAGTTACGATGATTATGCTGGTGAGGGGGGGAAGAAAGGTGAGAATAGTTCCAGTGATACCGGCTCAAACCTATTAATTTGAGTAAAATTACAACCTCCTCCGAATAAACCTGTAGGGTGCAGGCTTCATAATCAACAGTCAACAGAAAACGAATCGTATTGCATAAATCGGGAATGTGTAGCTCTCATCGATAAACATCTGCACCCTCTGATGATCTACATTACAGTGGATTTTCAGCTTGTTCTTAGTGTTGGCATTCCGCTGAAATGATTACATATTTTCTCGGCCTAAAATGTACTGTATATTCATGTTTACAAAAACTAGCTACATTTGTTTGACTCTATGGGTTTCATCAAAATGAAAGTGACAATTTCGCAGTTAATGGTTCAGGCCGTTTTCGTCATACTATTCAGAGTCAGCTGAATTCACCTCCTACCCACTGGACGAGGACGCCAGTTGCTGTTTGCGACTGTGACAAACCGATAGCAGGAGCTGCAACGCATTCCATTGTGCCAACATCGTTGACTCCATTGCTGACATCAGCTAAGGATGATAACATTCCACAGCTTCTTACACCAAGATGCGATTTAAATCGCCTCACTACTTTGGAAGTACCGATGTCATCAAGTAACCGAAAAACGCCGGAATGTTCAGCAGACGTTGTCGCAAGATCTATTTCAAAAGGAGGTCAACAGGTAACCCAATTTAGTCGTAACTTTCGTTTCTTTTTTGTCTGTTAGTTCATTTGATGACACTTTAGCTTCTGGGAAATGCTATGAAGTATTCCACTGATAACTAGACAAAAATGTGAAGGGTACCATTAATATGCCGGGAAAACTGGATCATACTCGTCTCTTTTATACCGGAATTTCTTACCGCACATTATCTGCGGTCAAAAATGATATGATAGCTGAAGAGTAATCGAGTTCCAGGTGTGTACATCGTTCCGTTTTCTTCATCATGGATCCATATGGTAATGATGTTAACCTTATAAATGGATTGAGAATAACACAACGTTACGAGCAAGTTGTAATATTTTACGTTTCAACCACTTCGGATGGCCTTCCTCAGGAGTGTTGCAATCGAAATCACATTAACATTAATGTGACTTCGATTACAACACTCCTGAGGAAGGTCACCTGAGGTGTTTGAAACGTAGAATATTACAACTTGCTCGTAACGCTGTGTTATTCTCAATCCATTTATCAATACCATGTTAAACACGACGCCCAAACTATTTGACTTCATTCGTACTAAATTTGGTGTAGATATCCTACAGATGATAATCTGAGTTTATAATAGGATGTATCTTGATTAATCTTCATAACCACACAGTTTGAATTGAAACAAATGAAAACTACACATCGACGCCCACAATGTTGTCAGTAACTTTATTTTCTATAAAATGAGCTGCCGAGTGGATTCAAAATCTCATTCTTCTATAGTCCTCTAGAAATAGCAAAATAATTCCATGTTTTTTTGTTTGCCGGCATAGGAAATCTCAGACTACTCTGTTTCCTGACATCGGTGGACACTTTTATACGCAAAACTAGGCATTGTTTGCTTTCTTCGAAGCAAATATCTTGGTAAAAAAGAACGTTTTCCAAACTGATGAGCAGCTGTTGACTAGTTTACCATTTCAGTGACTTGGAGGGAGGTTCTACTTAACAAACTTGCATTTGCAATTGTTTGTTTACCAAGTAATTTTTTGGTTAAGCCACAACGAGTTAAAACCAAGAGTTACCAGTTTCGTAAAGTTTTTGGTTTTTACTCGTTGTGGTTTAATTAAAGAATTCCTTAATAAAGAGCATCAGCACAATGCACAATGTTTTCCCATATCCGTTCTGTTTATGGTTCTGAATTACTAATTTTTGTTTTGATTTATTTACCCTTATAAGGATTATACCGATTTTCAGTCGCATCTGCCAATCTACTCGAAGTAACGTGCTTTGTACTAACTGTTAAAAATTTCCTCGTTTGGAGGGCTATCTTGTTCAGAATTCTCCTTAGGTCTGTTCCTTAATTTCCGTATCTAGGCCTGTCCTCTCTTTGAAAGAAGTACGTGTAAATTATTCCCCAAATTAAATGATGCTACATAAGTACAGCTTCGTCTAGCCTGATTTCGTAAGTCAAAATAACCACACATCGACTGTGATACGAGACGTTCGGCCAAATGGGTATTAGGTCAGTCGGTGATTTGACAGATTTGACTGTACCGTAACCCAAGTCATTTGAAGAAATTCATTAATCAACGATTGCCATATGAAAATTATTGGTCTATTTAGTTTTATTTCACTATATTCCCGTTCAGTAAAATGACGTGGTTCTACTTTCAAGTATTTATGTACTGCATTCAAAGCAGTTTCTACAACCAGCTTAAACAGAAACCCATTTGTCGTATTACTGTCTCGAATAGGCTTCGCTTACCCTCAGTTAAGATTTTCATCATAAGTCATCGGTCATGCACACGGACCAACTAGGCAGATGGAATTTAATAGCATTTTAATGTATCTAAAATGTATAGGTATGGTAGTAAGACTGAAAGTACGCAGTAGTTCGCTTTCATGCCCTACTATAAATATAAATGGTACTCATCAGTAATAAATGGAACGGTTACGAATTAATAACATTAGTAACGGAGTGGAGAGGACAGAGACTAACTACATCACCCCGTCTGTATCAATGTTCCAGCAATCACCAGGAAAGTCAGTATTCAGAGTAAAAGAAGTGAACTGATAAATATGTGGATTTACCAATTTGATGGCATAGTAGGTCACGAAACTTCTAACCCGAAGTGGAGGGGCTGAACCCTACTTACAGTTCTTAACTTTCAAACTGCTGCTTCCGTTTCGTATTAAAAACTCACGTTTGGTAGCCCAGTACATTATGCTTGTTAAACGGAAATCCGGCAAAGTATGCAGGGTGTGATAAGCACTAAACGGACGTTCCTATCTCAATGCCTAACCATAAAAGCTGGTGTATTTTTAGATTTTATGTGAGTGAACGTAATGGATTTTCATGAGGAAAAACCTGCCTTTCAACCTTTCAATTTTATACTGGCCGCTGTATTTAGACGGACTTGACAGTGCAGAACTATCGGTAGACAAATAGTTCATTGTGCTTGATAGTATCGGTCTTTGACGTGACAACTCATAAATTGATGTTGCTCTGGTTGTGTTCCTATAGCAACAACACATATATTAAGTCAGACACCGTATGACATTGTTGTCCCAAATCCTCGCACAATGCTCCAGCGCAAGCATTAAGGCCTCATATTCGCATCGTTCAATCTGCAGTTTCTTAAAAGAACAAAATAGCCGACAACTTCGTAAACTTTATTAGCCAGTCTATGATTAACGACAATGTCGCAGTCTTGGAACAACGCTATGTAGTTTGAAGTAGCAGAGTAGAAGGGGACATACTATCTAGTAGAATCGGTGTCTCGCGGGACTTGTTCATTAAGGGCACATCTTCGTCTTCGTAGACAAGGTCGGTCGCTTTCCTACCAGGAATGACCTTGATGTCTGCAACTTGCAATTACTGCAAGCACTTCTCTATTATTCGGCTTATGACAGAAATGCGTATAAATTAAAAATTGGGCAATCTTGACGGTGGAGTGGAATGTGCCAATAAACTAGGAGGAAAGTGACTGCTCGGTATACGAATGCATTCCCAGTACAAACTTAGTCCTATTACCGGACATTGAACAACATATGCACTCTCATCGTGTGCATCTCATCGTGTGGCTTAACCAAATGTGAGATTTTCGTTGACCAGCATACATGTACTTACTCGGTTACCCTTCCTGCTTCGTCAACCAGCATCAATTTGGTTGTATTCTCTCATGCGTACGTGCGTGACGAATGACTGTGGTATTACTGCCTTTCACCTCCACACTATACTCGGGTTACTGCTAACAAAGTTTTGGGACAGCAAGTGGATGTTATTAACGGGTCATATGTAACAGGAAGTATATCGCTAACGCCATTAGTCCACGCTTTTCAATATCGTCGATATTGTTTATATCCTGTAAATCACTAATAAATATCGTTTATTTTGTACGCCTCATGTATGTTAGTTTCCGTTTTGCTATCGGCCGAGAAAATAGAACAAAACTGTTTCACTCTCGATATGCTAAGGTCAAGTCTGAAGTGCAAAACAAACCAGTGAATCAGAAGGGGACCCAATTTGTAAGTTTTTTCTCAACCGGATGAGACCTCTAGCAGACACCTTTTGGAAAGAATGCATGACAACCAAATATTCACATCGATTTGTGATGTGGTGTCCTCTGCCATGGGTTCAGAATTGATATCACAACAGAAAAATTATGGGAATACCGTTGAAACAGATAGGTGACAAGAATGAATGACATTACTACGGATCGTAACATCCAGGTTTAATAAGTGGTAATCAATAAGGGACTCAGTACACCAAAACACTTTGGAGTTAGAAAAATTTGGGAAAAAAAGTGAAATGTTTTGGATATAATTACTATACTACCACAGAACATTAAAAGTGGCGTTCGGAAGTTACACAGAAACGCTTTTCTCATCATTAGTTTGTCTTGTTCAAAAACATGGCCGTGATTAATTTTTTGACAACGTGATTACTATGTTGTAGTTCGTTAGGTTTCCCTAAGAAATAACACTAAGCACGGTGACTAAAGTAAATCCTCATGGTCAAGGAGATTTTTCTACCAATCTAAGTATCACGCAGAGAGCCGTTTCCTTGAGGACTAAAAAGCGACGCGTATATCAATCTCAAAAGTATTATTACACCATTTATGGTAAACAGTACAAACTGTCTTCATATATTTCACAATCGTTTTCTACATCAAATCAGGTGTCAACAACGAGTTAGCGGATATTTAAAAACGAGTGTCAAACAGCTACGCTTGTTTGGCTCTTTCAGATTGCATAACCTACGTTGAGAAACCACTAGTGTGTACTACATTCGTCTCCCTTCCCAGGATCTCTCTGGCTCATACAGTCTGAGAAGATAGAATCGAACGGATAACAGCTAATCGAATTTGATGATGACTTCTCTGTGAATTTAGAACAGTGAACGAAGCAGGACTCTCAAAGCTGCAAGGAAACTGTTGTGTATCAGTCTATTTACTTTCACTTACAACGAGGTTCATCGTTCACGCACCTTAATGGCTGCAATGCAAGCAAGCGTCGTCAACAACCGCCGATATACTTTGCCTGAGATGATGACAATGTTGCTGATTGATCAAAAACATATAGCTGATCGAACTAAGTATTAACAGTTGTCGACTGTCCAGGATAGATCACGAATATGTTTTGTCTCTCAACACTCGGAGAAGTGTATTCTGCTTTCTAATCCGCACCTTTTCGATAAGTGGTATTTATATGGTATCAATTTCGGTTGGTTTAAAACACTTTTCACTTGGTCAGTGACAGTATAGTGTTACCGACTTTAAACTAACTACTATCAACTGCTTGAAAGATTATGTTGATTTAGGCTACTGAGCTGGCAGCACTAAACAATTGCCTTCGTTTCCTGTTTGACCGCTGATGATCTCTGCTTAATCCTTGTGAACATTTAATAGGCATAAATACAATCGATCGGATGATTAATCGTAAGGCGGTATTTTTTCACTAAACTATGCTGTAGAAGTGCATTTCACTATAATGTTTTTGGCATTTTCTACTGGATAGTGTAACCGACATATATTTCGAAGTGTGATTTCTTGTTCAGGTTTCTGTGACAAAGGAAGTTATTTCCGGTCGAAAAGTGCACAAAAGTTATATAGTTTGCTGAATAAAATTGAATACTGATTGCAGTATTCTTCCAGACGATTGATAAGGAGTACTACGACTGCTTAAATTACATTAAAATCGAGTGAGACAGCTAAAAGATAGATAGGAACAGTCAAGATCTATTTGCCCCACATGAGCATAACATGATATGCGCATGGCTATATTTGTCACGGACTGCTTCTTGGTATCAGTTACGTAGGTGACCTTTGAAGAATAGGTAACGGAACCTAATAACCTAGCTCGTACTTACCACCCTTACTACCCTAAGACGTAACATTTTCGAAAAATCTTGCGGCATGAAATCGTAGGTAGTGTGACAACCGAAAAGTCCAAGAAGGAATATGCTGTAAGTTTATCCTAAGCAATCACACATCGGCTTCCGCTCAGTAGGCGTTTTAGAGGTGATGCTTAAGCTCGTGTTGAATCATTGCAAAGTACTTAGCGTTCATCAAACCTGTGCTCCATATTTTGGATTAACTTTATTCTAGAACATTATTTCGCGAGCAACTCTCACTTTGCGGCAATTTCCAATCATCACCTCTCTAATTTACATCATCTCGTTTAGTGATCTTGATTTCGAGTATCATTCGGTTTGCATAATTTTGTTGTTCAACACTATAAATGTGTTAAGATATGAGGATCCATAAAAAAATACTGTTAATTGATCTGATGTTAGTTAGTACTATCAGAGTATAAAAAACGATGATGCAATTCAACCAAACATCAACGGTCGCACTCTTTGCTTATCCCCTATATCTGACTAGTCTGCATTTTCAAACCAGATGAACTTGCCAAAAATCACATTGAGCAGTCAAGACGTCTACCGTCACATGAACCTGATGGTGAAAGGTCACAGGTGAGATGGTTAAATACAGGATTCATCACTGATGTCATGGTATTATTTGAAAGGCCAGGCAGTAATCAGATCGATGCAATCAATTAGACAGGCTGGTCTAAGCATCTACAGCTTTCAAGAATAAGGAACCTATCATTGGTTCGAGTAATCAGGCATTGATCTAAAACAAACGGAATTGTCTCGAACGAATCATCGTCCGACTTGATTCTACTTTCAAAATCTTAGATCTGTTTTAGTTTAACAGCCTTCGTAGCTCAGAACTTATGCACAACTCACCTGCTTCAATTTACCCCAGATATGCACCATCATCACTGTAAAGCACAGGACAAACCATAACAAACTTCCAGATCCCAACCTGATATTCAGGATAGTTTGCAGCTCGCAGAAGGCCTTTATTAAACTTTCGTTTGGTTACCCAAACAGTATGTCAAACGAGAACCTGTAATCCACCCTTGCATTCTGTCTAGTTTACACAATTAGCAGTTTACTTTGAGAGGTGTTCTGTTTTCTTGAAGCCCTCTTTACTGATTCGGTTGACATTCTCTTCACAGATGCGACCCAGTTACCTGAAAGACCCTAACATATCGCCTTCAGTTACGACCAACCTTTTTTGACAAGAATGATAAATGGTTGGAAATTTAGCACAGCACACTTATCAAACTCCTGGTTGAGATAATTTCGCCCCGTCTTGACAACTAATAACTTTACCCTGATAAGTTTTGCCATCATTTCGGATTGTCCAGCCGCCAACAGCTTTCCACTTTGCAATTCAAACAGTCATTATGTGGTTTCTGTGTCCCTGGCACCAAACAGGTGAGCGCCTGCATGATGCTAGGCTGTACCGTTGTGGGTAGAAGGGTTCCTGTATAGGTATTGTTTGAACAAACACATTGAAACCTGTGAAGAACGCAAAACTATTTCATAAATGATTGGGGTTACTAGTACTTATGTCAATGTAAGAATAGCCAAGTAGTATTGTTGTTTCGTTTTCGCATTCATGCCATTGTTCACTGCAAGCAAGACTCAGAAACTTGTCTATCAGACGTGGTTTTCATGCTGAAGAATCAACAGGGGGGCATCCGCCTCATCTACAGGACGGATTGTAGATAGATTACTCAACCCCGCAAGAAGTAACTGTGCATACCGGGAGTTTTCGGTACAAATAGGTAGGCCATTAAAGAAGAAACAGACAGAGACAGTTAAATTCTGCTAGCCGCTCATTTTACGGCGAAATGACTTGTTATCAATTCACTACACTTCTGTGTACGCACTGGCTAAAACTATACTCACCCAAAGTGGATAAAACGGGTTACCATTCTAAAAGGAACAATGTTAGAGGTCTGGACGTTGGTTGGACGGGCACTAGAAGTTGGAACGGATTAGGTTCCATATTCAGCTGTTCAAGAAACACTGCGGGGGTTAGCTACCACTTACAACAACTGACATCCCATAGGACACAGTGGGATGTTGAGCTTGGTAACTTGGCCATCGAGGTTCAAAATATGATCAGATGGTCTTTCTGGATCACAATGCCAATCGTTTCAGAAACAAGAAATTACTACAAGCACATCTGCTGTCAACAGCGTCCTCTAGAATAAATGGATACTTCAAAACGATAGTACTGCGACAAACATAAAAACCCTTGTACGGAGTTCACACCGTTTCACAGCTAAACCCCCACTATTTTCAGGACGAACCTTCACTGGTCGTTCATTCGTTCTTGTGGAAGGCTTGTGAGACCAAAGAGGGCCTCGTAACTATCAACGATTATTTTCGTTCTCAAATTGGACACGAAATCTATGTGAAAATCACAGGGGTATTAATTTGGTCTCTGTCGCTTCTAGTTTACTCGCAGTCCTCAATTCATCGTCTGATGAACCCCAGAGATAACCAGATGCGTAAAGAAAAAACAGGATTCTCATTCGGTCAAAAGCAAATTTGCCATATGTTTACATCGTGGTAGGTTTTGAAGTATCGGTAGTCCCACTGACAACCGAAGATCGTGGTCTTTTTAGATCTAAAAACCGTCTTGATTTGACTGTTTACAACTTTCGCTGGATTTGTCTGACTCTACTAACAGTGCGAAGTTTGTGGGAAACTGATTGAGACTTTCAACACTTCTAGTACCGTTCGTCAAGGGTGTCAAGTCTTTCCTTTTCACCTCGATTTTGTCATAGGAGACAATCACGGTGACTGGCCTGAGGAATACAATGAGCGTGAAATTTCAAGATCCTAATTTGACTTGTATTGAATGTATAAATGACACTGTCTTACTTATTCCATTTGTTTTGAATATCTGGGTGGTATCATAGTATTATTGTTAGGACTATCACGAAGTTTAACAAATCGTCTCATCTGAGGCGTCACGAGTACTTTCGGGTGTTGGTAAAAGAAGGTATAATGCTTGTGTGTATTCTGTTTTGGTCCATGGCCTGCTTGTGATGATGATATCAATGGGCTTATTGCGTTCGACCATCCTTGTCCAGCCGATTAGCCTACATTGAGCGGAATGATGACGTAAACAACGTGGTAATTTTCCGGGACGTATTTAGAAGCAGCTGGTATACGCGATCAATTGACCAATATGTTGAGGTGCACAATCTGCTATGGTTGAACCATGTACTCCACATGTAAGGCGAGTGGTTATATCACCGCACACTATTTAATAAGACCATCAACAGTTGGGTTAAACCAAGAAGTGGTCAAACAACGACGTGATCACTAAATACGAGGACATCGACTATTTCGTTGTGTAAAGTTAGTGGGTGCCGCGTGCGTGTCTATCATTTTAGTCGTTAATTAAAACACTTTACGAGAAAGGAACACACCGCGGTCGAGGTCGTATTTGTGTTCACAACGTTTTTCATTTGTTTACCTCGCTTCATTTGATCCACTTTTGTATTTTTCGGCAGTTCTTTTAGGATATTTCACGCTAGGGTTTAGATGAACTTCTGTTCGGACCTCAATACTTCCCGGTCAGTCTCGTGAGAGTTATAACGACCGATGTAAGAAACGCCCATTTACTTTTAACCGCTTCGATACATCGGAACGAAGGTATACTTTGATACGCGTTAACATTTCTTTTAGTTTCGTCCTTCGCAAACATGAAACATGTAGACTACGTATATCGAACAGACAGAGTGACTCATTACTTCTCGCGAAGTATCACGCATTCAAGACCCAATGTGTTGTTGCTTCAACCTCACCATTTTGTCCAACTGTGTACGGATATGATGTCCAGTCTGTCAGGCAATGACAGATAAGGCGGTCCGTATGAAAACCGAGTGACTGGAGAGCAAACGATATTCAGAACAGTTTGTTCAGTAGGGGAATGCACGTACCCACAAATGTAACGAATCGATAATAGGAAGCGTGTCCTTCTCATATCAGGTCAAGGCCGGTTAACGTACACAACATGTCCTTGATCATTTGTTTTCTACACAAGTGTGCACATGAATGTATGGTTTGTGTGGGATGAATTCGGGCAAATGCCTTGTCCTCTTTCCTGCTTATGTGCATAAATCCCCGTAAAGTAGGCCCAAGAGGAAACGTCGGAACGAAGCGCGCATTAAGCAGTAAATGTGCTTGCGTCGACAACGCTACTTGAACCAAAATGGCTCACCAATGTCATTGAAGCGCATCGCAGTCAGTCTACTAGGCTGGAGAGACCGATAACGTGTGGTGATGGGTAAGGCTCAGTGGTTGTCGCACCCTTGATTGACAATTCCAGGAGGATGCTGTGAGTGCTAAAGTTATCTAAAGACAGTGTCACCATAGATAGTCGCGCAAAGCACTTGATGGAGGCTTGACAGTGAAATTGCATACACGTGTGCCAAGCATGTTAAGCTAGGCAGCGGATTTAAGGACAGCTCGGCAGGAGAACGGCAAAACCGTTGGTTCACTGTGCCCATGCTTGGGAAATCAAGCAATGAGTTGTGTTACGCCCTGACCGTGTGCAGTTTTCGGGAGACTTTTGAGGTGCACAGACGAACGAAAACGTCGTTGTCCCCAAACGCGATAACAGAGATAAGCGTGGAACTTATTTCTGTGTTCGCTGAAAACTCATATAATACTGAATAGATATCCAGACCAATCAATTACGAGCACACCGACCATAACACAACAGCATCAACAATGGTTGGGTGTTTTAACAAAACGGGAATAATTAACCATCATAAAAAAAAAACAAATAAAAGATCACAAGTGGTTCCATTTCTGTCAAGCGGTAGGTTAGGGTTTAAAAAGTACGCCAGCGCAGTATAGGAACAGTACTTCCGAATTTTAAAATTGTCAGTACATGCTAGTCTAATGGAGCATAAACTCGGATAATTTCAAAAACGTATAGCTATGGTTGCTTGTTTGCAAAAACCCGAGGTGCCCATATCAGTTTTGTATTTGGTACCTTGAAAAACTGGATTCTGAAAACAGTGTGCTTACTAGTGAACGGGGAATTTCACTTGAAAAGTCTCTTATCGGAGTGATGTTACCGGGTTACTGATGATCATGGGTGATTTGCTAGTTATAGTGATCATTTCAGCCCCGAAGTGACGGTCTGAAGAAAGTCACGGACAACGTTTTCAGCACTCAACTTAATCGAATACAATAAGTATACTGGAATGACTTCCCATCGTTTTATCAGCAGTAACTTGGATTGTCTTACATGCGATGGCCGAAGTGATGCACAAATGCCACTTGTCGGTATAACCGTTCAAAGTCCAAAATACGCCCGTATGAACCGGTTAAGAAGGTGCAGTAGGTTTAATATTACTGTGCACAGAAGGAAAATGATAAATGTTAGCAGTATGTGAAACTGACCGTTCGGTAACGAGCAATAATAACAAGAAACGCCTGAACAAATTTGTGGTGCGGTGAAGGAAGAATGTAAGAAAACTGGAGACAGTGTACACAATAGTTACTGGAAGACTTATTCACCAAATCGAAACGATACTACAATTGCTGAACAAGATCACCTGGACAAATCATCCTAATTTTATGCGATCCGTCCGTAGCCCATAAAGTTGGTGTTGTAAAAATCACATGGGCAAGATCCAAGAATCCCTAACTGTTTAGTGATCAGGTAAATTAGTTTGGACCCAAGGTCATGGGTTGTGTTAGTAATTGTATTGGGGTTGGAAAGAAATAAAGTGAAATGGAGAAAGATTTGAGTATGCAGTTGATAAGTTCACATGTAATCCAAAATCCATCCACGTTTGCTTCATATATTCACAAATCTTTTGCTGTTTCACGGAATGGAACACTGGGAAACGGTGTCGGTTGGATTGTAAATTCAAACCGACCGGCGACAACCGTTTCCTCACAGGTTATGAGAATTCTGTCAACCAGTTAGCTCACCTGCAGCATGATGAGTTAACCAGGCGCATTGGTAGCCCAGATTTAGAAAGACTTTGAGGCGGATGCCCATGTAGTTTCAACTCCCTAAGTTTGGTAAATGAATCTTTCATAATGGTCTTGGTTTGATTGTTCGATTTTGATGCATTCTGACTGTGTGCTCACGGTTCAGGTGAACATCACTACTATCCTGCTCTCGAAATAACATTTGTCTTTGAAATATGCTTAGTAGAAAGACTGAGTGAAGTATAAATACATGAACTAAATATCATTTTTAATGAGTTGTTCCATAAGACGTCACACTTCCTTTCACATGTTCATAACAGCTAATTTCCCGTAATTTCATCCTACGTACCCAACCGTTAAGTATTTGAGTGTTAAGTTGGGCCACAATTACACGTAATCACTTCGTGGTAACAGTGTCCAATCGAAATGAGAAGACACACGTTTTATGGTCCACGTCTTACGTCGTTTTCAAGCCCGTATACTCTTATCCTCCGTTCCGTGAATGCATGTGTACTCCCCTTTTGGCTATATTCTCCGATAACTTTCCATAGACTTTTAACCAAACATTTCAAACTTTTTTATAGGTTCATAAAGCACTTGTCTAAATGTAATGGTATTCCTCGTTACATTCTCTCTGAATCTACCGTGTTTCAACATTTTAAATCATACAAGTCGCCTACCTCCAAACTTTGTTAATGCCACGTCAAACCCTTCAGTCCGAACTTTGTAAATGCATATCCGCACCTTCAACTGAACCCCACTTCATATCCGTGCACACAGTTCTCTTGTTGTCACTTACCTAACACGGTTTCAAAGATTGGCTGTAAAAATAAATTAATATACTATCTGCTCAAGAAGTGGCTAAGCAATTGCTGAATATTCACTGCCCAACGTGACTTGGTATTCCTGTAGATTCATGATCTGGCTAATCAATCCCTGTGTGCTTTGATCCAGTGTTCATCTTCCATTAAAAAATTTTAAAATTTTAACTGAAAATATTCCCAAGGTTGGTATGCAACATTTAACATTTGTTTCAAAGATATGTGTTAATACATCGTAGCCAGGTTACTTCGTCATCTATATACATCATGCTTGCTAGTATCCTACTAATGACGTGAGGGATGATTATAATGTCAAAACAACCGTCGTAGAAATTTAAAACACTCGCTAAAAGAACTGAAAATATCTTGATAGAAAGAAATAGGAAGAATGATAGACAACACGCTACAATTAATGGAAAAAGATGTAGAATGGTCAATTGTAAGTTGCCATGAAAAATAGGGACATATTAACCTATCTTGTACATTCCATTGTTTTTAGCATCACATTCCGAAAAAGTCGATTTTGGATCCTCGAGCACAAGAAGTACGGGAGTGGATTGCAAAAGTTATCGGGGAAGAGCGTGAACAAAACTAACTTGACGTTAGAACCAAATCAACTTTATTGACTGTTGCATAATATTACTTGTTTCTACTGCGTTTACATGACTGCCATCCTGTTTGGTTCCAAAGAACTGGGGAATAAACGGAATTATCATGGACTTCCATCGGACTTTTAATGACCAAACAAGGAGAATGAATCGAACATCAACTTTAGATCGAAGTGAATCAAACTGCGGCCCTAAGCAAATTCCTCGTTCACCTCCTAGTTCCGGTTGCCGTAGAGATTATTGAACAACATGCACAAATGACGCTCAGTTGCTAGTTAAAGGAGCATTTTTGCGTTATTACAGCTAAGCTTTAACGGACTGACAACTGACGAGTCATTGTCAAAGATGAACGTTATGGGATCACAACACAAAATATACGCAAAACTTGTATACCAAAGGAAGAACTCGAGAAGCGCCTGGTTAAGATGTGTATCCGAAAAGATCCTAACACATAGAAATGCGCATACACAAACAAAGCACTGAACTGCTCGTACAACGCGAAAATACCCATTTTTATCCGCTTGTCGTTTAAAGTTACCAACCGATTAAATTCGACGGCAATTAGGAGCTTTACTGTGCAACATGAGTTAGCGTATCTCTCAAAATCAATCCGGCATTCGTATACCCACGTGCGTTATAAAAACAGGCACGGTATGAATAACATGGAAAAACAGGTATGATTGCACGATGTAGCTAACACGTACAAGCGTCACTGTTAACAAACCTGAGTCAAACCTCTAAACAGTGATGTTCTCGATTTTTAAGATTCACAACTGGAAAGATGCGTTGAACTGGCAGAGACGAACCTCAACGTCATTGGTTTCATACCCCATTGACAAGTCACTATCCGGCCACCACGTTGCTTTTTCCAGCCGACTGCGATTTCCGCAAATAAGATTTGATGTGCCAACCGATGGGATGGCATATGAAGCATGAGTTTGAGTTAACAAAATCCACGATGAGATCACGTTAGGCATGAAGATGCTCAGACTGTAATCCCTGAATACCCGATGTCTGACAGCCAAGCCGCCCACATGCTGATTTTACCACACGCGACCAAGCATGTGTAAGAAAGGTCTACGGGACTTCATCAAACCTACTTTTGATCGTCAGTAGCGTTCGGAAAGGTTGCCACTACCATAATTTCTCATCAATTTTGCCATAGTTAACGCCCCAGATGAAGCACGGAGTGGTCAGAATTCTCACAGATAACGAACTTCGTGAGTTGCATTACGCACACATCGCCGTAATCTGCGACGAATCACATGCAACTGAAGGCGTTTGAAACACGCCCGTGATACCCGTTGGTCGGTGGAGAATGCACTTCCTTCGCTAAAAGTTCAAGATCGACAACGGTCTATGCTCATGTCAACTCTTGATGATAGCGTGTTAAAACCAATCGATCATCCTCTTAGTCTGTGTAGTTGCATAGGTGTTGATGAAGGTGTGAGAGTAAGCAGAGCAACAAGCAGACCGATGGTTGTCACCCTGTGCTACCGGTGATGGCGGAAAGACGGAAACCGTCCTACGAAGAAGCAAGAGTACTTTGCATCTGTGGACTCTCCCTTGCCAAACGGCTGCGACATCTGGCATATTAAGGCACATGTTCACTGATTGTCCATGGCTGACAATTGTTTCATTTATCTGAACCACAAGAGCGGCAGTCTACAGATCAGGTTGTTACGTTGATGAAGCAAATTTCAGCACTTAATGGGAACTGAACGCTAAGCATAAGTCAGATGATGCACCAAAAAACGAAACCTGTGGTATGCAGGAAAGCAAACTGAACACAATTGGGTGGGATAATTTTTATGTTTCACAGGTGGGACCGAAATCGCCACAAGTAGTCGTAAAAAAACGATGCAAAAGACTAGTTGGCAGTGTAAGTTGAATTGAAAGGAGGGAGATAAGGCAGGCGAACAGGCGAGCCAAAAAAGACAACGTAGCAACAGACGTGCTGATAGTTGGAAGCTAATTGAAAAAACAAGAATACGTGCCGTGAATGATTGATACTCTTGGTGTGAGTTAGGTCAAGTGCGAAATAAACCAGAGACACAAAAACGTCTTGTCCGTGTATGTGGGAGCTGCAGTGAGTAGGCACTGATTAAAACCGCACGTACGCACGAAAAGAACGGAAAGACAAACTGAACAGGTTACCTGTGTCTAACAAAGGCTTGCATGTGTGTGTGTCTGTACGCGCGCGGACATGCGAACACACTTTGAGACTATAAGTCTCCTGCGTGTGCGAATGTGAAAGCTAGGTAATCGGCACGCTGTGCCTCGACGGACGCACAAACAGGGTGATCACACAGAACCCTGAACGGACTGACAGGTTGGGCCACCTGGAGCAGTTGGGATAGCTGACGATGACGCAGTGGAAGTTACTGCAGGAGTGGAGAGAGCACCTGCGTCCGGCTTGCTTGAATTCGAAACACTTCGGTTGGGAGATTGAGAGACCGGACACGACACACTGGATCCGCCAGCAACAGCCACGCTAGGAGTTAACAAACCGGAAGCGCCAAACGAGGAAGATGCCTTAGTGACTGAAATCCCGGCGAAACTTACACTCGGCAGCATTGCAGAATCGGTTGGATCTGGAGGTACAAGGAGGTATGTAATCAGGTATTCAGGATAGGCTTGTTCTCCTCGGTAGATTACATACTCAGCGAAATTCAGACCACCCGTGCTTGGGCGTCCAACGATAGAGTGGTGTCCGGGCGGCGCATGGGCTACCTTCATCGCATTGAACTGAATGAAAGAACGACCTAGAGCGACGCGGCAGAGTAATAATTGTCGTGGGCAAACGTAGCAAGAGCGTGATTTGTGAGCTTGGCAACCGGTGCCGCCCCCAATTCCATAGACATACTAAATTGAAAAATAAAGAAGGAAGCCACATAATGATAGTTCAATTTTAAGAAACACACCAGTTGAATTCATAACCTTAACAACAGTACAGGCAACGACGAGTAAAGCAGACACTGTCAAACGTAAGGTAGACTGTCCATTATAGGTTTTTACATGTTGGTCCAATATTCAGGAAAAAGTCTGTCTACTAAAAGCCAGTCGGAAAGCTCTCAAAGATCATTTTCAAAACCGATACACACTTATGAAAGCTTAAACATTATTGTTGTTTATTTTCTAACGCCAGTGTCCGATCCACACAAGAACCTCAAGTAGGCAACTAAACCAAACACAGTGAAATAGGATAAATTAAATATCAACAAGAAATTATCAATCAAGATAAAAGGGAAGACACTCCCCACCCGTCACAAACTTATTTGCACTTAACCGGTCACTTGATTCGGTGACGAAACCTCCACAACTCAAACGTCAAAACTCCAACCAGTCGACAGCGATCGGAACATAATTCAACAAGTTCGATGAACCCGGTGGGTTCAAGTTGGCTTAGATGTGCTTGTCATGAGGTTACCGATTAAAGTAAACGTGTCAAAACTGATTCCCACAGACAGTATACGTAAATCTGAGTCACACCTATAAACGAATGTAAATGAACGTTCAGATGCGATAATTCGGTCATACAAACAGAGAATGTAGATGGAGTTCAAATGCAAGTCGTGGTAGGGATGTGCGGCTTCCGGATAAAATCGAGAAGTCTCGTTCCAATATTGCAGTAGCTGCAATCAAATGAGTGTTCATTTTATAAAATCTAAACCCCTGGGGTAACAACGCGTGTCAACTGGTTATGGGACAGAGCCCGGCCCATCCCGCTAACAAAATTATTTCAAAGAAAGATGTTCGGGCGAATTAAGTCATGAGCCTGTGGTCACAGTATTACCGTTTGCAGTCCTATTTTGATTGCCTCCTCTGTTGGAGCAGTCCAAACAAGGACAGAACCAGCTAAGGCGCTGTGGTCATTGTGTCATGGAACATCTGAGTTAATCTTCCAGTTCACGTGGCCGCAATTAATATAAACTGGTATAGGCGGGACATACCGGCTAACACTAATATGCTTCTGAGTATTTGCCAAAGTGATGGGCCAATTCAATGACGAAAGTGAGTGGGAAATTATAACAGAAAGTGAGAAACCCGGCTTCAGCTATTACTCAACATCTCCAGCTGATGCACCACCAATTCGATTTACCCAATAACAAATTTAACAGTCTATTACGCAACACCATCTGGAAGTTTTTGGCATATAGTAAGGTAGTAGTGAACAGACAATATACAGCGATTACGTGTTCGCGCATAAATCTTTCACGCGAGTAAATTGCTTGCCTTGGGACTGACCAATTGTTGCTGGTAGACCGATTGGTTCAACTAGTTGTCACGAATCAACTGTTTTTAGAATATATATGTTAAAACAAAATGAAATATTAGCACTTTGCAACACACACTATTCTGTTGCGTTGGCAATCTGAGGTGCACCAATGACGTTGGACAAGATATAAGCTGTGATGAAACTACACATTGCATAGCCAACAGAGTACAGCAAATTTGAGCATATCTGACAAACTACTCACAAGTAAGCACATTTAATGGACGTCAAACTTTTGAGCCAATGAGAAAAGAGTTGGACAGGATGCATAAAAGTAACTATCCACACAATGGGCACACTGATAACCAAGGGGTCCGGTGTACATGAGAAGGGTATAAAGCGCATTGAAGATGAAGGCCAGATATACTCACCTGGTTGGATTTGGAGGAATTCTCCGCGAAATAGATACCAGCGCCAAACATACCGCCAATATAAGCATGCCGTTCATCAAATCCCTTCATGACGATGGCTTGCAAAAATGGCGAGCCGTGGAACAACAGACGTTCGTTATAGTGGCCAGCACTGTCTTCACTGATCTCCTTACACCGATGGACATAACGATCCCAGAGACGGCGATTACGGATACGAGCCACTTTCAAAAGATGGTAGCGCTTGAAAACCCCACCACAATTATCCCGATGTTCTCGAATGGTACTTTGCACCTGTGCACAGGAAAATAAAAAACAGGGGGCTCAATAAGTCTACTGAAAACGGTTCGGAAGGAAAATGTTTTTCCAGCCTAGGTAGGTTAGCTCAAAATTTACACTTAGACCCTACACACATAAAAATAGGCTACAAACTAAGCGCAGCATCTTTTAAATGCAAGCGCACGCAGTCTGGCGGTGTAAAATGTTTCGTTGACCGCGTTAACGAGTCTTATAGTATCTGATTCGGCAAGTTCGCCGCCTGTGAAACAGTGAAATGCATTTGTCACCATGCTGCATGGTCTTGTCTATATACGACACAGAAAGCGACAGTTCACCAACTGTCGAAATGGGGGTTATCGACTACTCCCGGCATTTTCCCCATAAATCCTGGGTTGAGCAGAGTCGACAGTATGGTGCTAAAAAGAGAACATCCAGAAAGCCCAGTTGATTATGTTCAAATTTAAATGTGAAGGTTACGTTACTGTGTACCGAGTTAAAATTGCTAAAAGACTGCAGGAGTGGACAGCAGACCAATCACACAAACTCTGTCAGTCATGCTTCACCTATAAACACTACATTCATTTTCACGCTTTACCTGAAAGATGTCAACAAACAACGAACAGAACGAGGATCCCATTGCTGATACTATTCTCCACTGGATTTAAACTTGATATCGTGAACAGAAGAAATACAACCATTTCGATTCTGTTGACAGTATCGAAAATCCAGATTACTGAGCCCAATATGACCACTTACACGTTCCACGAGCCCTTTTCGTGAAGTACTTGTAACGAATGATGACGCGTCGAAGGAGATTATTTACACCCATTCAAAGTAAATTCGCCGACTGCATTTACGTTTTGTAATTGAATGGATGATTATTAACTGAAAGTGAGCTTGTTCGCCAAATTGTGTTAGATTACATCTTGGGGGATTTTCAATACCTTAAAGTAGTATGTACTTATGACCTGAAATTCACGGGAAATACAATTAGTTAAAAGGTTGCTGCGGCTCATCAAGTATGCGTGACCGGCGAGCCTTAAGTATACAACATAGTATTCGAACAGTAAAAATTAGAAGACGATGGTTCAATTATAAGTTGCCTTTGTCGTGCTCATCAAACTTAGTGGAATTCACAGAACGGCGCAGACTGACAAAAGCACTTAAAAGAAGCGTGCAGCATATCGGACTGTTTAAGGAATCTAGATAGTTTGCAATCATGATAGTACAGGAAATGTTTCTAAGTATCAGAATTTGTCAGAAGCTCTTGATTGGTCGCCGTTCACCAGGTATGCACCTGCACAGTTCCAGGATCTCCACTAAGTTCGACAAGCTTAGTTAAAGCTTTTATCACTAGTAGTATTGGTAGTCTCAGTCCGAACCTCTGACGTGAAATCCGCTAGATCGCACCGTCCTTTTCCAGCCAGGAAAAAAACCACTACTTACCTGTTCTTCAACCGCTCGGAACTCTGGGTCAGATGGATCCAGTTCAATCATCACCGTCTGCTTCAACGACCCCGGAGGAAAGTACATTGGACTTGTTGGAGTAGCTTCGGACACACCAACTCCATGGAAATGAGTCGTTGTCGCACTAACAGAATTACTGGAGGAGACGGTGAGATCAGGGATCAGCGCCGGTGACAACACAGAGGTTGCATCTGCACCGGTCACGGTAGACAAAGATAAATTTTGCATGCCCACCGTCAGATGCGCAACGGCAGACGGTGGAAGTGGGAGACCGTTAGAAATGCCAAAAGATGTAGCAGACATGCGCCAACGTTGCAAGCCTTTGAGTATTTTATGGCGGTGACCGTAGACGGTCACGCCGAGTTCTTTCAGCTCAGCATGGGTCATTTCGGCCAGTATGTCCATGGTGACCTGAAGATGACCAGGATGAAGGCAAACGATAAGCAGGGTCACAGACGATACAGGAAACGACATTGCACAAACAATCTAAGAGGTCAAACCATGATACACAACATCAAACAAAAAACACAAACCGTGAACACGATTGTTGGCATCCGTTTCCGGATTGGCCTGTCTCTCAGTTACCTGAGCCGAAGAACATTTGTGTGAATAAGTTACCGCAAATGGTTTGTGTCGCATCACTCGCGGTTTCACTCACATATTCCGTATCCAGCATAAACAGAAATTAATAAGACCTTGAGCGTCAGAGTGGAGACCTTTACAGTCCGATCTGTGGGTGGTAGGGTAGTATGCTCATACAGAAAAACAAACAAAAACACATACGCGATGTAATAACCTATTCGCCTCTCCAGCTCATTTGAGCAACCATCTGTTCGAAAGCCTACGTTGATCAGTTACGTGACACAGCAATACGCAATATATCAAGATACGGCCCAAGAGCAGCTTAACAAAAGGGCTACAGTTGACAATCCTATTATAGATCACTAATGAGTAGTCGGGGATTTGGTTTATTTCAATGCGAACATGACCCACGATTGGTCGTAGCTGTCGCATCCCCATAGACCTTCCAGTCGGCCCCTTTCCTATTATAACTTTATCAGAGATGGTCTACTCTACAGAAATGCCGGGCTACTTCCATACTTGCCTTCAACTTGCCGACCGCTCAACAACAAGCAGTCAGTTCTTTACAACGCGTAAAATTATTTACTATTCATGAAACTGATCTCTCATAAACTACAAACAGGTTTCGTCGAGTCAGTCGAAACCAATAAGTCTAATGGTAGTGAGGAGGAATTTTCAGTTTGCATATCAAGCAGTGATGTGTGATGCCAAGTGATAAAATATAACATATGAATTGAATGCGGCAAAAGCGTTCAAGACCTAGTTAAAGGTTGTGTAGCTCAAAACAACGACAGTGAATTTATCGATAAATATCATTACTGCAAAGCCAGTCCAAAAGCTAGAAGCCACTTTCCTAAATAATATTCAGTATTAAAATAACTATTGCAACTAGCTCCGAATAGTAAAACAACAAATGATTAATTGATATATATGTAATCCGAAAACAGAAACGATTTCCAAAGCGATCAAAACCTTACGGATGCAGGCACGTGGCTAATGGAAGTATATTGTTATATCTGGAAGCATTTACACGGTACCGTACTTCTCGAAATGGCAGATAGTACTTCTTGATTAGAGCAACCATGGTTTTTACAACCCGTAACCACTTGATTGTTTCAAAATTTCTTTTCCGGCAACTGGACTGAATGTTGTGTGATGAGGATGACGTTCCATCTTCATAAACAAAATTTGGACGAACCAGCATCGAACGTGTTTTTATTACTCTACTCATCGGACAAGAAGAATTGCGGCTTTCCGAAAAGCGCATAGAAAAACACCGAAATCGCTCACACAATCAGCCCACTCAACAAAGACTCATCGGGCGGGATAACAGTCAACGAAAAATGAACAGCTACAATGCACGTTCCACCTGGATGGACCAGGTATCCGGACTACGGAACAAAACCACTCGTGAATACGCATTGTAAAAAGTGCACAGTACACAATAACTATTCACTATAACGTCGTCGGATTGGAAATGTAAGCTTTGCGCCTCTTCTCCAGGGTAGAAAGCTGTCAAGCTGCTGCAACGAAAGGAAGGCCTCGTGTACTATTACACTCTGTATCTATTTTCACGTGAATCACCCGCAGGCTGAGTCGGACGCCCCGAATGCAAAAAGCCGGATAATAGAAATAATCGAGGTCACCTGAGGTGGAACGCCTGAATTCGCAATTACCAGCTAGTTTGGCAAACAGTGAAGTACCACGAGATCTAAACCACAGAGCAACGAAAAGTACTCTTTTATTAAAGACAAACGCGAACATAAATAAGACTCACTTCTTCTTTGTCAAATAATTCAATGTACATCTGAAGATCCAAAGCTGTTAAAAAGCTCGCCACTGTCAATTTAGAATGTGCATGATGACTAGCCGTCGAGGTGGAAACAGACAGATTGTTGTTGCGGCTGGACGTCACTGCGACAGAAGTGCTCAATCGGAAGCCATTTATACTTGTCGGAGCACAGAGGGAACTTGAGGCGGTCGAGGTGTGAATTGGGATAGGCGGGGCTACGGCTATTCCGTCAGCAGCAGACTCTTGACCCTGTCCCTCGACTCGTGGACCGACGGAACAGACTGGGACGATGCAGTCGGAAGTAGACAAGTCGGTTTGAGGCAAAGGAAAACCATGACTGGTCGCGTTTTCGGACCCAGTCGCCAAGTCACTGGCGAATATACTTCCGGAAGCCAGTGTATCTTTTGTCACTGTCGTGACAGTGAAATTGGAATGAAGCATTGCATCTGTGAGTAGAGATTTCACGTCGTCCGCAGTGGCCAGGTCAATAGGTATCTGGTCTGTGACGGTAGAAACAGTAAAAAATCATGGAGTAATTGTTGGAACGCACGATCACTTGCTGAATATACAGCTGTAAGGCAACACGGTGACACTGAACTTCTTTGAAACTCAAAATAATGTACATTGTAAAGTTCAACTAAAACTCTGTGCAACAGTTCCAGAAATAAATAAATAAAAGCACAACGGCAACCAGAAGATGATGGATATAGAAGAATCGTTCCAGAAAAAAATGAGCACAACGTGTCAATAACTGGTACTACAGACTGAAGAGTGTAACAGTCGAAGAAATAAAACACAAACGGACAAATCTAGTAGGTTCAACACAGTTCGGAGGTAGAAGTAGCTGAGTCCCCCAAAAATCACAAGCCCATCCAGCTCATCCAAAACACGAACATCGAAAAAAATTATACCGATGAGGTCATATGAGAAGGAGACAGTGAACCAATATACAGTATGTTTACAGGCATAAAACACCAGAGAGTATTTTCAATCAATCGGTTAAATGCTTACTGGTGAGACACGATAAGCTAACTGAAGAACAGACCGTCAAGATGTTACAATCTCTGAAGCACCGCAAGGTCTCAGACCAGACGACTTTCTGTCATCCCCAGAGGTGGGAAATAGCTATCGGTCATCTCATCAGTGACGTACCGTTTCAATCAGCTATTAGTAGAGCAGAGCCACGGTCGATTCCATTAAGTGGTGAATAAGTCCAACATGAAACAATTATTCCAACTAGCAGTACGCCGAAGATTTAAGATATATTTAACCTTTGTTGGCATGAGAAGAAAATTCGAGTATATTCATATCAGATCACCCCCACATCCATCAGTAATCTTTCGTCACAAGTAATAGAAGTTCTGGGCACATGAAAAAGGTGATTGTTGACAGGGGTGTTAACGGGTGTTGTTTAGAAAGGTCAGGCGTATACTACAGTTGGATAGATACATATATATATCCCAATTTCAGTGTATACGGATACTGCCACATCAGAATGTATAAAAAACAGTTAGAAAATCTGTATATTATGTACGTAGTAAAAATATGTGACTTACAGTGGTTCTCAAAACATTATGCAGCTTCCTTGTACACTATTCATGAATTATTTGTGCTTCGAGTTCATCCTGTTCGTCAGATGGCTTTCTTCAGCACTAAATCGAATTTCTGTATGAAACAGCACACATGCATACACAACTACACAGCGGCCCACCTAAAATAGGCCGAAGTCTAGACTATTCGCGCAGGCCAAATTCTCACCCAATTCGCTTCATAAACGGAACGAACGACTAACTCGATTGCAGTATGCCTAGTTGAGAGATTTGTTTCACAAAAAATTAAACGCTACACGTGTGTGTACGTAGGATTAGAAACAGGTTGGTCTCCGTCCAGTTACGCCAATTCGTAACATCCAATCAAGACAAAATTATTCACAATACTGGAACACCATAAAGTCCATGATAGAATACAGGCAATCCACGGAAGTCGAATCGGCAATGTGACCCATTCAAAATGAAGTTATTTTCAGTGGTTAAAGGTACGGATTTATTACGATACCCGTTACAAAATACATTGTACAGTGCAAATGCCCGTATCATTCAGCAAGAGAATTGATCAAACCATGTAGTTCGCCAACGGGCTGCAGTGGGTGCTACATCGAGAGAACTAGTCGATTTCTAACCAATCTCGGCGAAAACATCCCAAAATTCTTTCAACCCGGTATGGTCACACACTTCACCAGTTGCTTCACAAGACCAAAATCTACCTTCACTCAGTAAGCGCACATAAGGGACAAACCACAAGGTGGACATAACTAATGCATCTATTGTCTTGTCCTGTATCACAGAGAGACGCATCTCACAATTCGCGGGGACGCTACCAATCAAACGCACTATTCAACTTTGTGCATTCAAAGAAGACTAACTTTGGCTCTCCAGCTGTACTGAAACCTTAGCATGATATGGCGGTAAATGGTTAATGGTAAGCGTCCATACGTGTATGCGTAGCTGACATGATCTTATATACATAGTGATTTGTTTCGCGTCCAATTGTACCGAGAGATCACGCTGCGACCGATTGTGATAGTAGTGTAAAAATGGACAGATTGAGTGTTGAATACAGGTGCAAAAAACGAACAAATAGAAACGTAAGTATTGAAAGTTAAGATTGAAGAAAAAAGTCAACAGGCTCAAGGAAACAAGCCCGCATAGATTAGGACGTACAGACACGTCCAAGAGTGTTTCCAACTAGTAATGTGTATAGATGCAAATTCACAACTCGTCAAGTGGCACTCACTTGTTCACCAGTGATCAAGGCTTTTAGAAGCAAAGACCGCACCATCGCACGGTCACCTAGCGATATCCGCTAAACAGCATCAATGACATTCAACAATGAGAGATGCGGCAGGTGCCCCATCAGCATATGAAGCGCATGACTTAACCAGCGTAGAGTGTGCACTTTTATTATTTCGGTTACCAGCCGTGAACTGTGTCACTGCTTACACAGTTAGCACATTGGATATAAGTT
>JTDE01021898.1:6052-28976 GCA_014338405.1 Paragonimus skrjabini miyazakii | reverse complement strand
TAGTATACTACTCACAACGAAACTGCCTGTCATACAACACTAGTAAGCATAGCCCGCCGGATCAAAACAGTACACAAGCCCGACCACCTCGCCAAGGTAGCAGTATAGGTCGCTCACTCCACAGTGACGTGAAATATCCTCAAGAAAAACTTTACTAAGAAGGTTAAACATTAATAAAAGTATCTCAATTCGAAGAACTAGAAATGGTACGAATGCAGATAAGGTACTGACTACAGCATACTGCCATCTCGGATAGCGTTTCTAACCAGCGATTTGAGTGATTACGAGAACCCCAGCCAAGCAGGCGACAAAAACAGGTAAACTGTAAGTGAAGGTAAGGCATATTCATCAATATAGCGTTCCCGAGATTTTCAATGCGCCGATGCATTAAATATGACTACTTCATAGAAAAGGCAACCAAACAAAGTCACCATTGACGTCACTGAGCCCGATTCGCTACCACGTTACTCTATACAATCTTACAAAATCGTACAGTCGAAAATGTCCACTTTTGTTGGCTAGCAAGAAACAACTTTATCAAACAACGGTGCAAGCAGTATCCGTCTGTATATTATGCCAACGTCGAGTGGCTGTATTAGTGGTGCAAAATCTGAAGGGGAAAAAATTACTGGAAACAGTGTGCAATGTCACTGACATCTTATGGTGGATAACATTATCATGTAAGGTAATCACTCAGACGGTCTGTCTTCTCAATTGCACAACAAACACCAGTAGCCTCTCTTGCAAACTCTCAGTGGTAAACCAAGACGGTTGATCTGTATGAGTGTAACAGAATTTCGCATTAATTCCTCTGACACAGCTAGATCTACGTACGTCTGAATACAATGAGATGGCAAAGAGAAAACGACGCCAAAACATGGAGGGTGACCAGAAAATAATTCGTCCCCGTGAAATTAGCAACGAAGACCGAGGATCACGTTATAACGAGGGTGAATTGTACATATGTATGCACATTTCCAGATCTCAGATACAGTGGTGGATAATACAGTTTAATTTGCGGAAACCAAGTGATAGTCAAAAATTGAAGAAAAAACAGTAGAATTTTTCGAAACGTAAGCAGCAGTTCATAACCAAACAGACGCAAGCACGCCACTGATGGCGGTGTTCTAGAGCGCTTCCAATCTGCGGTTCGTAACCGGATTAGTGATACCTTTTCCGAGCTGTCAGTGTTTAAATGACCCATAATCAAGATACTGACAGAGTTCAGGTTGCTTAGGTATCATTCATGCAAATCGCCCAATCAGACAACGGTTACTTGGCAGACGTAATGGATAACGCGATGGACTAACTAGAATGACCAAGATAGAGGGAGTGAATGTTACACGGCAACCCGTTTACATGCTATTAACTCAGAATGAACACTGTTCCGAAAATCTAATTCACAGCCACCTGATTTATAGAATTCCCGCTTTGTAATTCCACTTACCCGGCAATGACCGTAGGAACAAGCATTGTGCAGCGGTACCAGACCGCCTTTGTCCTTCGCGTGCACATCGGCATTATACTGAAGCAATAATTCGACAACGGCCAAACGGTTGTAGCCAGCCGCAAAGTGGAGTGGAGTCGAGTGTCTACCATCAATATCACGACAGTTGATCAAATCAGCCACGCTGAATGAACAACTTGGCGAGGTGGCCAGCTGAGTGAAATCGTTCGTCTCGCCAGAACGTTTGTTCGTCACACCAGGAGTAGCGCAATCTACGCATGTGCTACCGGTGGACGAATGCAGTGACTTTTGTAAATGTTCATGATTCTGGTGTGCAGTGATCAATCGACGAACAAGTTCCACATCTCCAGATTTAGCTGCTTCCAGTAGGCGAAGCACAGCGTCCGCCCACGTCTGATTTGGCACACAAAATTCCGAACTTGATCTCGGTTTGAAGCTCCTCGCGGACGGCACATGTCCCGATGTGGACACTGGCTCAATCGTGACCGCCGGTTTTGGATGTTCACCAGTAGAAGAGTCAGTGGAAACGAGGGGTGGACTACAAACGGTTCGTGTTGAACCCAAATGCTGTGGTTTTGAATCGCCAGGAGTTTGAACGACTGTTGTGACCACAGATGTAGCGTCCAGTTCATGCGTGTAATCGTTATTGCTGATTGTGCAGGGAGCTAGAGAAAATCAGTACAACCATTATAATAATTGATCTGAGCTACACTGTGAACACAAAACCAACGTACAACGAGTTCTGTCCAACTAAATTCCACTACACGTTTTCAAGTAGAACTAAAGAGATGAGCAATAAACAAAGATAACAATTGTAAGGTTGATAACCGCAAAAGAAGTGATAGCATTGAAAACACTTTTAACACGCACACGAAATGGATTCAGTTTCCTCTAGATACTAGTCACCTCCAGAAAGTACAAAATGAAAGTATTGGTTCGCTTATGTAGAACCGGGTCAAGCAAATGGGGTTGGCATGAAGTAGCATATGATTAGTGAGGATGGTTACCTGTATCGACGTGAAGCTTTTCTACCAGTTAATGCCTAATACAGTGTCGCCAAAATGGACCAAATTTCCGAGGATTTTTTTACACAACAAACGGGTTCCTATGTGAGCCCGATGTTGTACTTTCCAAAACCTAGGTAGAAAGTTTTAATGAGACCTACACTCTATCCTTCAACCGTATAAATGGGAGATGACCACCATCAAAGAGCCACACAAATTGGGAATCCTCACAAATACCCATTTTTAGATCTATGGAAAAGTGACTATCTTAGAAGGATATGTATCCTCCATAGTGTACACAATCAACGTGCGTTAGTAGCCCCTAGCAGTCATAAACGTCCAATCGTATGAGAGCATTTACACCCAAATTTACCAGGGCCTCAGTACGATTGGAAGACGACCACCAGAGAGGCCGTCAGAAGAATTCGATGGTAGAACTTTACATGTCTGCATGAGTAATATTCAGTACTAGCGATGTCAAACCGCAGTTTTCGCGATACTTCTTGAAACTGGATGGCTTGCCTAATTTAGATATGCATCCTGCAAATCCAAATTTACACCGTTAAGACAAAAATGGAGTTTGGTCCGGTGTTTACTGTGAAAAATTGCTCCAATGAAAATATGGGAGAGGAAAAACTGTTTTCAGTTAACGCACTCCTTGAAAATGGCTATCCATGGCAGTTTATTTGTAAGCACATGACAATTATTCACTGTTGTATGTGGGCTAAGAAACCACCAGAACGCCCAGACCTAGACAGGAGAACGATTAGGGTTCTCAATCAAAGCCTTTGGCTCAAAAGCCTGTACCGCAAGCCAGCAGGTGAGTGGCAGTGTACCGGAACTGGTGCATTCTTCGGAAAAAGATGCCAACCTTCTTCTAAGCCCCAGCCTGGAAGACCAGGAGATTGGTTTCACAGACCCCTACCTATTGGCCTGCAAACATACAACCATGAATAATCACGACACAATTAATTCCGTAATGCATCGGCCGCCTCGTAGTATAAACCGGGTCGCGCTATCTACTGCATACCGCAGGATGGATAGGCGAAAACATGCTACTGCTGACCCCTCCCCCACTGTCCTATCAAATTTAACTTTCAGGTCCCTCCCAACCCCCACTTTTGATAATTACTCTGCAGGTCCTACAATAAATATAACTGGGCCTAGTAACACTGAGCCGATAAGTTCCATCTCTCGCCATTCAGCTTCAAGTTTCCCTCGTTCCTTGCTTAGACCTAGAATGCGAATTAATATAAGCGCCTTCAACGTTTGCACACTAAAACCGATAGGTCAACAGGCCGCTCTTGCACGAAGTCAGACTCGTTGCCTGTCGATGTCTACTGCATTTTGAAAACTAGAATCCAGGACAGTACTCAACGTATAGAATTAACATCAGCTACACTATCTACCGGATACTGGTTATACAATTTGGGTGACTTCACAGCCGCTGTTACCGGTCAGGCTAGAGTGGGTATAGTCCTCAGCACGACGGCCGTAGCCGCATTAATAGATTGGATTCCTGTTAACAGTAGACTTTGTGCCGTCCGCTTGGCATGTTCCGTTAAGGCTAGCTCTAGACGCAAGACTTTCAGAAATTTATTCATTGTATCTGCTTACGCTCCTACTGACTGTAGTGACGTCGGCGTCAAAGAGGCGTTTTACTAGGATTTGGCAGCTCTCCTTCGGTCGACACGTGGCTCTGATATAGTCGTTCTCGCGGGAGATATGAATGCTCAGGTCGGCCGCCTTGGTGTGGCTGAATCTCATCTAGGTGGCAGGTTTGGGACAGCGTCACATCGGTCAGATAATGGAGGGCGATTTTTGCAGCTATGCACTGAGCATAAGCTATTTTTAGCCAGCACTAGTTTTAGGCATTGTGCACGTCATTGCTATACTTGGCGTCCGCCTGCACCAAATCATGCCTGGTCTCGCATAGACCACATAGCTGTTATTTACACGTGGCGTGGTTGCATTCAAGACTGTTGTTCTTATTGGAGCACGTACTTGAACTCAGATCATGCCTTGATGTGTTGTCGTTTTGTTCTTCCTTTTGCTGGGACACTACCCCACCGACAGCAACGACTGGCTGTTAAGAAGTTGGCTTTACCATCGGTAAAGCATAAGTACCAAACCAGCTTAGAAAGCTGCCTTAGTGGTACTCACTCCGAAGATCCTAATAGCTTCTGGACTCAAATATCACAGGCCATTAGGAAAGCAGGTACTGTAGCATGCGGCACAGGGGTACATGAGTCTAACAATCATTGGAGTTCAGAGAAATCTCTAGAGTTGTTGGAACCCACAGAGAAGGTTCCTCCTGGTAGTTCACACAACAAGTCTAGAAGAGATATCCGTAGGAAACTGTAACGTAGCCTAAAGGCTGATTGTAAAGCTTGGTTGGTGGAAAAAGTTACGGAAGTGGAAACCGTTTTTGCTGCAAGAAACATCGGCACACTCTTCAAGGTTATCCGTGCTACTAGTCCCAGACCACGGTCTTTCAGTGAACCTATCAGCGAGACAGATGGCACAGTGATATACAAGTTCAGAAGGTTAGAGCGGTGGGCACAACACTTTAAGGGTCAATTTAGCTGGCCTCCTGCTTCTACCGTGTTGCCGCCACAAACCTGTGATGTAACACCCTGGTCGGTAGATTTAGAATCACTCACTGAGACTGAAGTGTGCAACTGCATCTCAGTTCTCGAACGCAATAAGGTTACTGGTCCAGATGATCTCGTGCCGGCACTTTTTAACGAAGGTGGCGAGGTGTTAGTTGAGGCCTTGACTCGGCTGTTTCAACTTCCGTGGATGATGGAAACCATCCTTCCGTGCTGGAGTCCTATATTCAAGAAAGGTATCAGGAGCTCCTGCGAAAAACATAGGGGAATTAGTTCGACCCCAGTCATTGCTAGAGTTCTGGCATCCATTATACCTCGTCGATTCACTGCAGTTCGGGAGTGAAACAACAGAGAAGAACAGGCAGGGTTTCGCCGTGGGTGGAGAGGTATAGAGTACACTTAACCTTCGTCAAATTTCGGAGCAGCGTCATGTGTACCGTCAACCAACAACTGTCGTATTTCTCGACTATAAAGGTGCGTTCGAATCGCTAGATCGATCTACACTTTTAGAGTCGCTTAAACGCAGGGGTGAACATACTGTCGGCACTTTATTCCCATACTTCGGCTCAGGTTAGGGTTTACGGCGAACTGTCTGACATTTACAGCACCTGGAGCGGTGTACGTCAAGGCTGTCCGCTTTCACCATTTTTGTTCAATTTCGTCATGGTTAGAGACGCTATCCGAGATGGCGATGTGTCGCAATCAATGGCATACCTGTATCCATACCATTTCCGCCTCATCCTCTTAGTCTTCTCTCAATAATTTTCAACCTTCTTAGTAACGTTTTCTTCTATGATAATCCACGTCATTGTTGAGGCGAGCGGCGGCCCGAGCCACAGTACCTTTTGGTCAGGCTCATGGCTATTATGATGATGATGTCTGCGGTATTCAAATGATGCTGGTGTACACCTCCTATCTGGTGGAAGGCTGACTGATCTTGATTACGCTAGCGACAAGGTGTTGCTGTTTGACAACTTTCAAGCATCGCAAGCAACGCTAAATTCAATTCCACGTTCTGCTAAGTACTTCGGGATGCACTTTGCAGCCTCAAAATGCAAAGTGCTTCTGCAAGATTGCTGTGATTACGTAGATTTAATGTTAGATAATGAAGTCATGGAGGTTGTTTACCGGTTTGTTTATCTGGGAAGCTGCATCAGCGGCAGCGGAGGAGGTGTAGGGAACGAAATAGAGGAGCGTATTTTTAGGGCTAGGGGGGTGTTCACTATTCTGAGACAATTATGGAGACAGAAACGTACCTTTATGGAGCTTAAGGGTCGCGTATATCAGACAACAGTGAAGGCTGTATTAATTTACGGCAGCGAAACATGGCCGCTCAGGGTAGAGGACGTGAACCGCCACCAGGTATTCAACCACCGGTTTCTGCCTTCAATCGCTCGTATCGGGTGGCACCGACGAGTAAACAACGAGAAGGTTAGGAGACGGGTGTTTGGCACTGATTGTCAAACGAGTTGTATGTTTGGATATAGACGTAGCTATTTTTGATAGTTAGGCCCCCTCCTCTTTCCCTTTTTTATTCTCTCTTCCTATACAGGGTTTGCTTTTTTCTTCTTCCTCATGTTTGTGTGGCAGTTAAGCATCTGTGTGAACCACTGATGTATTGCTGTCTATGATGATGACTATGACATAATAATTAGCACAAAGGTAGATATATCGCAAATCGTAGGCAAAAAACCTGTCTATATTATGTTTTCTTTCAAAGGCGATGGTTCTGTTGAAAACATAGCCAGGAGACTTAACGAGGAACTTAACAGGACCTTTTTCGCAGCTCAATTACGTGATTGATTTGCGTCCACACCAGTTTCGCGTGCCCCGCTGAAAGATATATTGTCTGTACATGCTACCTATTTTTCACTAACGTTTCATTCGTTCCTGTGAAACAACCTAAACAGGCCGCATAACATGGCGGCTATCTGAACGCATGCGGGAGCATCATCCGATGTGGCTGGCTCGAGGAAGGATGAAAGCTTGTCCAATTGTAGTCGCTGTGCACTTGGTCGACTCAAAGCATCCGACCAACCCAGTTGATTGCTTTAAGCCGATTGATCGCTTCTGTGGGACGCAATCGAAGTGGGTCGGAAGTCGTTTAATAACAATCGCACGGGCTATTGCAATCCGCCTACATCCCCCACCCCAAAATGCGCACCAAAACGTCCCGTTGTCATGCATCCACACCTCGGATTGATCAGTTAAGTGAGGGAGCTAATTTTTCACAAACGTTTACAAGTCACGTGATTGCTGTTACATAACCAAACCTCGCGAGTCTGATCACGTTGACAGTAACCATATCATCCCTTACCCTACTGATACAAACCCAGATTAGTATCTTGTTTTAACGCTGATGATGAAACACTGAAAACGAACTTGTTTGCTCCTCGTTTTTTCTTATGACTAAACCTGGCGCATTTACGATACCTAGACGAATTAAAAATTCAAATTTCTTTTCGAACGTTTGCAAGCAGCCTTTCGATAGTTTAAAACTTTCTCAAGTCTTAAAAAATCTGCACGAATTTCACAAAAAACGAATTGCCCAGTTGTCCATTCGAAGACATTTGGAAAAAAGGGTACACCTGTATATCGCTGCGGTGCAGTTCAAATGAGTTGTACCAAATAACCACAAAGCGAATCGGACTAGGTTACATTTATCCGACGTTGGGTGCCACGGAACACAACGATAATAGGAGATTTAATCACAACGTCATGATAAGAAACAAGGAGTTATTGTATGACAACTTTCGAAATGTGTAAGGTTGGAAAAACTAACAGAAAGCTAGTCAAGTCACCAGGGCATAGATAATGCTTCTGTCATCGGAATAGCACAAGGATAAAATGACACTGTGAGTCGCATACAGTTGCGGAGTAAGTGGCATACAGTGACGAACACTTGAAAAACACCGGTTTTATTGTTTCCTTCAAAGTACCCCTAATCGACTATGTGTCGTTTGATGAATACTTCTCATCAATCCAAACACCAGGATAATTAATCGGAAAGGAAATTCCACTGTGCTCGGAATGCTGACCAAAGAGGAACAGAAAAGTGAACAGCTAACGCGGAACACAGAGGACAGAAAAATTCGCAGTTTATACACCGAGAGCAATGTATGTACTAAGGATAATGTCACTGAGATGATCGAGATGGTATGAAGTTGCAAGAGACCACAGTCGGACAGCTGATAACAAATGCCTACCATTGAGAGCCTCACAATTTAATCAACGAGGCATTAAATTCTACATGAAGTATCTCAATTTTCTGTCAACTGCTGCTATGCACTAGGTTGTCAAAAGCATGATTAGATGTCAATGAGGAATACATCATTCGTGAAATATTGTTAGTCTATCGGTTTTTTGTTAACTCGGATGGAAAGTTTGATACACAGCTCAACAGCATCCACCTACAAGGGGACTATTCCAGCCTCAAATCTCAAACTCCCAATGTATTAGGTCCTGTGACCTTGAACAGAATGATAATGGAGTGTACGATGCTGATCATCGAATGATGACCTGGGGATGAAAATCACCAGATCCAATAGAAAGATACCAGGGGCCGATTCTGCAGCCAAATGTATGGGTGAGTGTTAGTATCATTGCTGAGTTGGCTATCTGGACTTACTACTAGTTGTGTTCCGCCATGCTGGTGCTCACTTCAGTCGACACTGAACTCTCCGCATTTATCTATATTCACAGACAGACAATAGCAGACTCACCGGAGATATTGCCAATCCAAATGTTTTATAATTCTAGTTATATAAAGAATGATACACACATCACAAGTCAGTCGTCAACATGTTAGGTCACCAGGCCGGAGAGATAACACTGCAATCAGTGTTACTATGGGCAATGCCAAAATATGTAGATGACATCAGCGTTGAACCCACTTATCAGTTAGCTACTGAGATATAACTAATCCGAACATTTGAAAAACTAAAGGAGAATCACTAGTAAAGATTTTTATTGACCTGTTAAATAGTGCTTGCGAGAAACGACGTTTGCAGACCTTAGTTATTCAAGTGCGAAAGCCAACCAGTCAGTGGTTAAAGGGCTAAGCACGACGAGTGGACCCGCCTGTTCTGAATGATTGCTGACTGTTACTTTCTAGATCTAATGTGCAACGCATGTCCAGAAACAGCGAGTTCAATAAGGAAACATTGACTCTTCGCAAACACAATTAGGTCCTCAACACAGCACCAACAGAATGGAAGACCATTCGAAAGATGGGATTTGTGCTATCTCAGTCATGCTACAAAAACTAGCTAGAATGGAACAAAATGGGGTATTCGTCAAGATGGATTCGTCTGAAACACCCAATTTTGGATATTCACTAAACTAAATTAGTAATCATTTTTAGCCGATTAAATAACGGACGGGATATACTGAGTGGCTTGCTGAAAAGAACTTGTGACAAAAAGTGGTTAGACTAACTGTCTAATCGGATTATTAACTTGCCGAACGCCGAGTAGATGGGAACTAAGCTAAACAGGATCAGAATGTCTGCCAACCAGCTGATCACCTTTTGATGCGACTAGTCTAAGACAGTCTACTCGTTTGTAGGCGAGATAGTCTGTATGCGTAAGAGACGATTTGTAACCGTGAGGCTCCACCTGTTCCAGAATGTTCGCATGATGATCGATTAATTAACATTTGTGATCGACTACAACAAATAATCAACCGCCCGTTTTCCAGCCAATCGAGTAATCGACGGCTCCACGTGCTTAAAGTAAAACCTTAAGAAAATATAACTGAAATAAAATAGCACTCGAAGGTAAAGTAGATTAATGTCTATACTCGATTTGACAATACACCCAACAATTTTCAGAAGACAGCCGGACCCATCCTGATGATCGGAACGAAGCAGCCAATTGACCTGGGTCTGGATATCACGCCGAAATCACAAACAGGTCGGGCCAGGAAAAAGCCAGGTAGATTTTAACTATAAACCATCGCCGGCTGCGATACACGCTCCAGGCTAGCACAACCTTTCGAATGAATCCGGAACAAGGGCACCGAAGACAATCGGACGAAAACAGGTTGAAGACCATCCAGATAAACGTTTTGGCTCGTTAAGTCTGAAGGGAAGAAGCAACAGATTCGAATTGCATATCCTTGTCCGTGCTGACAATGGAATTTTGATGCTACTGGTTAGGAGGCTGGTGTAGGCTGATTCACATTTCGTTGAGGTCACACTAAACATAGGTGAAACGCCATATATAACTAGCTATTCAGATCTTCCCATCTAGTTCTATGAACAAGTATGGCGATTACCCTGGTAACTCAGATTGACAGCTCATACATCGGGTTGAAATCTATGACACTATCAAAAATATTCAGCGATGTTTTCGCCCACCGAAGAGTAATTAAAGATCTAGGTTTTAGAAACGGCGCATCATCATGAGGTAATGATACAAATCATTGAAGTTAATCAGCAAGGGGAACACTAAGCAAGTTTCGTGGCAGATTAAAGAGGAACTACCGAAAACCGTAGGAAAATGGTAAGTGGCGTTGGGAAAACATCGGTTTATAGTCTTGTGCGAACGGCAGCTAGGCTAGCCTGCAATTCCACCACACCTGAATCTACCACCGCATGGTGCGCACCATCTTATCGCGTGCCGACGTTAGTTCTAGTCATAGTTTAATGAGTTGTGTAAGCTCAAGTCCGACTGCTATTTCCCCTCTCGCAAGGAGATTGTTAAGCCCTTTTGAGATGCATTACCATGCATTGTCTGCACAATGATACACTGCACCTTGGCCTGAGAAGACAGGATCGTAGTCGATCGTGAGGCTAACACCAGATCGTATTTACCTGCGCAACGTCGGAATGGTGTCCGGGTTCTTTTTGTAGTAACACACACTTGTCATGAAACATTTTGACAGATTCTATTCGGTCATGAGAGCAGAACCTAATTTAAAACCTACGAATTATCTGGTGAACAAACGTTGAAAAATTTGTCAAATCAAATTCCTTTTTGTGGCATGATGTGTATCTCAAAGTGTGAACGTTTAAGCTGGTTCGTGGGTGTGCACACAATGTTTCCGAATGTTGAATTTAGTGTGCGGGAAAGAAATCTGAAGAGCAACAAAATTATCCCCGTAGATACTTAAAAACCCTTGTGTTTGCATGCACACCCAATCATTCTAGTCCACACAGGGGCTCCCCACAGAGCTCATAGTGGTGAGTACCATCAATGTCTACTAACCCTTTGCACATGTCAGGGGGCTTGGATAGTAGTCGTGCAGTGCTCGGTCACTGTGTGTAGCCCGGTGCGTCGCATGATAGCAACTGCCCCGTAAATACCAAAAACGTTTCACAGTGAGTTGTGAACTGACACGACTAAACTGGATGGTCATTCTACGCAAAGGGATTCCTCGTTGCGCATTTGTGACGTTTCGCGGTTAAGGTTTGTCCCCAGTTTTGATGAAAACTTGGGGTTTCAAGATACATACTAAACATGTTTGCTTAATAAGGCCAATGGGATGAGCGACTTCAACGTAAGTGAGATATTCTGATTATGGACTAGCTGCTTGCAGTAAACAGAACAGTCGTTCACTTGCGAGATCAGGCAACCTAAGAACTACTTGTATGTGACCATTGTTGAACGTTCGGGGATGAGAGTTTAATTGTGTCCAATGAGTAAAATCAATGTATACTGGATATGTCGAGGTGCCCACATGTAGAAGCAGTCAAAGAAAGTTGGACGCAAATCTAGGATGTTCAATTCGCACACAGGAACGACCACCAAATAATTCACCTCCATAATCTAGTGGTTTTCAAACAAAGACAGGCTTAGCGAACACATTCCATTTTTAAACAAAAACCTTTTGTCTTTTGTCCACGGAAAATCTGACAACAACCAATGGATAACGTAATGAACCCGCGAGTCCAAAAAACCAGTGGGCAAGCAAGAAGGATGGAACAAACTTGAACACGTTACCCGTGGTTTGTTTACCCAAAGGAGTTCCATTGGCTGATCTGCTGTTACTAGGTGTTGAGTCAACCACCAAATGACGTTCCCGTGTATCAGCGCCAGTGGTAGAAGTGAGTGTGACAGATGGCACACCAAGCAGCGTAAGAGCTGTTGTTTCCGCAGTGGTTCGTCGGCAAGAAGAGGTTGTAGGGAGTGGTGGTGGTGGGGCAGTCGCATAAGACAATGGCTGATTGCCAGAAATGAAAGTAGGTCCATCTCCACCGACGATTTGTACAAGGAATCGCACTACATGAGCGTGACCGTGATTGGCAGCCAAATGTAGTGGAGTAAAACCGTGAGCATCCACGGTGTTGATTTTACTTCCGTGATAGGCTAAACAGACAGCTGCCTCAAGGAATCCGTTCCGAGCGGCGAGATGCAGCGGAATTTGCGCTTCGGCATTACAGTCGTTGATTAAATTCACAGCGTGATGTTGGATAAGCCACTCTATCAGTTGTTGACGACGGGCGGAATGGTTGGTGGCACACGTGGAATGATCGGTAGTTTTCGGTTGGGCCGTGACCTGTCCGGAACTGGCACAGACGGATCGTGTTCCGTTCGGATCTAAACCAGCATACGGAGGAGATAAACTTTGGTAGTCGGCAACGGTGATGGTATCAGGCGGAGAACAAGCGCTATGTAACACGGTGTTACCAGTGAGAGGATGACGAAACCGTAAGACCTCAGCGATGCCTAAATCTGGCACACTGGCTGAACTTGTATCGCCAAAACTGGCAGCAACAGGATCGCCAGTACCATCCAAAGGACAGCCATTAATTGTCCGATTAGACTTAGCGTCAGTGCATGTATTGATGTTCTGGCTATCGATCGTGTCAGGAGGAGTCAGACTGGATAGCACACGTTGAACGTTACCAACTTCCCCGGAGCGGGCGGCCTCAAGAAGACAGTGTCCTACAAAAAGGATAGATGTACAGAAGTGAACTTAAAAGTTAACGATAAAAGGTAGCGTGTATCCCGCCGGATATGATGACTAAGTACTGTCAAACTCCACCTTCCGCTTTACATTAAGGTTTGGTTTTTCTTTTCTTCTTGCGGCTGTCACCTAAGTATCAGTGTCAACCATTGACGTATTGCTATCGAGGATGTTGACGAGATGCATCAAATCTAAGTAATCGCAACCTGAACCACTGACCTAATGTTTGCTATTCTGTTTCGTTACTACCGAATTCGTTACAGATCAAATAAGTTGCAAAAAGCCATAAATACAACAGGCACTTGAGGAGACCTTATAGACTAGAATGTGAAAAGAAATCGAAATGCAAAACAATAAGTTTGAATTCATTAATGCTCAGTCCAGTGTCCTAAGCTAAGCATCATTGCAAGTAATGAACAGTGGTGGAATTCGAAGATATCACTGTTATAAACACCATCAGAAGTCATTAACGCAGAGGCTTAGCCACCATACAACCATAAAAAGCGAAACCCGTAATTTGAGGATAAAAGAGAAGGGGGTGGTACGCAACCAACAAAACTATTTGCGCATATAGGTACATGTAAAAAAAAACACCGTTCATAAGCGAAACTCAGATGGAACGTGAATAGTTTGTTCCGATTATACCACCTTACAAAACACAACGATAAGCACGGACTACCAAACCCACAGTGAGCAACCGATCGAAAGATACTGGTTCGTCTGTAAACTGTACACAGGTTTTGGCAACTTTCAAAGTTGCATTAGAGTCATCAGTCAGTACAGTGAAGAAACATCGGAATCGCTAATGGACTAAATGTTGTACGATTACCTCATCAACTGTAAAACAAGAATTACTGTTTTTGGAGTCTTTGGTAATAACGTCACAGTACCGTAACTAATACTTTCTTCATTTTCAATCAGCCTATTTATATTTTAATTCACAATTACATGTGCGATTTTTGTGTCCCTCTTTGCAAGTTTGTACAGTTTGTTCTATGACGCATCACACCTCAAATGAGAAACATATAAACCATAATAATAATGTTACGGTGATGTGAGACGATGGCACCATGGGAATTGGATTCTGTCATGTTTACCAGGCTGAACTGGATATACTTGAGTTGCATACATGGTTGGCGGCATCCGAAACGGATTAGTCTGTCACAGTGGCCGGAGCCCAAGGACACCTGCACTTTAAACCATCACCCCAAGTGGCTTGCGCTGCACCACTTGCGGTTCCACTCACACACCACGTATCCGGTGTAAACCCGAAGGAATAAGACCAGTAGGTGTGTGAGTGAGGCCTTTGTGTCGAGCCGGCTAAGGCTGGTTAGCCAATTGACTGGCTAGCACGTAAACGAAACCCTTATCTCTCGGAAAATAAACAGTGAGAGAGATTGCAATGACAAGATCTATACTAAGAAAAAAGATAAGTAAAATGTAATACAAGAAGCATTTTAGTATACGAGTGCATGTCAGTGCATTCGAGAGAGGATAACGTTGGAAAACAAAACTCAAAGTTGAACTGCGAAAAGATCAGAGTTGGATACACACAGGCAAGCACACACCGTTAACCAGGATTAATAGTTCACTTCAGGATGTCAGTTCGCATTGGTTATGCACCACAGTGGCTTAAAACTGTTATGACTTGAATGTTATGAGATGTTCGCTCTTAAACAGAAATTCCATGTTGACCATTTCCGCCTCCGTTCAGACACACAGGGTAAAGCAACCATTTATGATACTTTCTAAAGTGGGCTATATAACCCCGAAGAGGAATGACAAGGGGAACGATAGGAAGTCCAACTAGGAGGGATGCTGGAAGATAGTTTTAAACTTCCCAGTACGGAACTTTCAGTCTGGTACTGATAAACTCATATAACTGCGGTAAGATCTAACAATCGCACTGACCTTCCAATTAACAGAATAAAGAGGTGCAAAAGCACATCGCGAAAAAAGTAGTTTTTAGCTTTTACACTGAGACACATTTGCGGTTAGACTTGGGCAGGATCAATCCAAGCACCTTGGTTTGAACCTGACAACGTGGGGTTAGTGGTCGGCATCGTTAATATGGAGCTACATCGAGCTTATAAATCAGGTAATACCGTGTGTTGTTTCCACGATCAATGACAGGTACCACAAGGCAATTGAGGCAGAGTTCAAGGGAAAAAGAAAAAGAAATATAGGACAAACGAATCAATGGTTTTCTCGCACAAATCAAGCGTGGTTTATAAGACGAATGGACAACATTCGAATGTAGTCACGTGACCCTGACGAGTCAGCAAACGAAACTACTGTTTTGGGAACTTATATATAAAACCTTTTCACGTGAGACGCCGGTGCCATCTCGTTTTCCACGAAAATCATGTGACCTTTCAATGACGAAGGTGGCACGGAGTAGGAACAAAAGACAAGGAAACGATAAACAACACTGTTTCCCTGATGTAAACGAGAAAAAAGGTGCACCCAATGAGCAGGTACGCACCAGACAAAAGTACATTGCTGGTTGTCAGACATAAAGCAATAGCATAAGATCAACAAATAAACGAAATGAAATACCCAAGGAAATTCATGGATTGGTCAATCGATTCGACGCAACATCAAAATTTTGGCAGAAGTAGAAAAGTACAAATAGAATTCCAAGTACACACTCTTATCTGGATTTTAAAAAGGTACTCGAGCAAAAACAGTATACAAACATACCATAACTCTTCAGTGAACAATCCAGACTGACCCAAAAATGTTTATTCGGAGAGTGTGAAAAATATGAGTTTACGGCTTATGCGCCACAGAAATAGCTGGTGACTATCGAGCCGAAATGTAGTAATTATTATCACAACGTACAATCCGCCATTTCAAAACTTACAGAATCGGAAATCTAAGACCTTTGAGAGCCTCAATCAAATTGGCACATAAAATAGAAAATCAACGGAAGAAGAGATCAGTTATAAGATATTCGCACCAACTTTAGTACGAACTAAATCAAACATTTTGGGTGTCGTGTTTAGCATGCTATTCATAAGTGGATTGAGAACAACTTTACGAGCAACTTGTAATACAGCCTGTTCGTACCATTTTTCTCAATCCATATGATAGCGTCCTAGTTGTCTCCATATTTTCATTCATAGTACCCAATAAATAACCAGGAGTGGCATTCATTCACCAGGAAAGTCTCATTGTTGCAAAAGCTGAATAATGAGGCAAGGAGCCTCGAGGGATCTGTCCTACATACCGTTAATAGGATCAGATATTAACAAGTAAGATTCAAACATGAGTCACTCTCTTTGAGAGAATCATCAACACAATGATTACTTCGATAGTTAGGGTAGACAAGTAGTTTACCAGGTTGTGAATTTCATGACTGACACAAACTGAACATCATTCACAAATAACCGCCGCTTTTTCGTTCATACAGAAGTTTCAGCCTTTCTCAAAATAAGCATAAAGTTAGGGTTCCGCTCTTGTTAAAACTCCTCAGTAGTGTACATGCTTGTCATAACTAGGATTTGAACTCAAACCGCATTTCTCTCGAAAGAGGATGGTTGAAAGGCCTATGTGAATGCGATCAGTTGCGAGGAATGTTCGCTTTCTATTAACTAAATCCACGTCTGCTTATTAGTTATCAAAACGTTGCTCATCAAGTTTGAAGATTTTTATGATTTCTACTTAAAGATAAATATCAACTGAGGGGTTATCGACTGGAGTTAACAAGAGAGCTACTGTCTCCTCTTGAGGGGATCGGGCAACCTGTGCATTACTTACAAGCGGATGTGGCTGAGTGACTGTATGTGATAATTTAGTCGTCCCTAATGTGACGTCAACGTCAAAGTGGTCCACACGACATGAATGCTTTGTCGACGTTCAAATCCTGGTCATGGTTAGGACATGTACTGCAGACTAACTCTAACATGAGCGAAACTCCAACATAGTGCCTCTGTTCGAAAGGAGCTGGCCGAAAAGTCTATGAGAATGCAAGAGTCACGATCAACTCTGAGTAAGATTTAGGTTATATCAAACAAACAGCACTACTGTTTAGTTGGATACAGAAAGAATACGGATAAAACTAGTCTTCTCTTCTCACAAAGTCCATTTAGATGGATACCAGTCTTAGTGTTCCTTTAACAGTGATCGTCGTAGAAAACTAGTGTGTTCTACTTTAGCTTATTCAACAGACGTTGCTCCAAAACACTCGACATAGTTACATTGGTGACAGCGATATACTGTGTAATGAACAAGCTCGTTTTCAGTTATTTATCATCAGGCTAAATACATCACATTGATATCACATTCTACAGGGGAATCATGAAGGTAGTAAACGGGGAACGGGTGGTTAATTAGGTCAGTCAATTCGATGTCACATTGCAATCAAGTACTCACTTGAACAATGGTTCTTGACAGGCTGACAGGGTGAGGGGATAGCCAAGGCAGATCCAAAGTCTGAACAAAACGTTTCTGGACGCGCATGGATGGGTTATACATGCAAATTCCAATAGCTTTTGCTGTGGACAGAATCTTATGCCTCACCGCCCTCGACTGGGTGACCTTAACTCGGTAGATTGGGCGAAATGCATCCGTCACATTAACAGAATGATTCGAATCCACCAAGTGTGATAGTATGGCACTGTTGACAGATTTCGTTATTCCCCTACTGAGCCAAGCTGGGTGGTGTTCCCGGACCCGTTCGGATAGGCATCTGATCGTACGGCCAACATAACTGGTTCCACAAGAACAAGTGAATGACTATACACAAAACGAGGTTGCAGAAACAGGCACTTTACCTTTTAGGCGTGGACATAAAACAGGATTGGACGTAAAGTTGACACATAACTTGGCGGCTTAAAATGTTGTGTTATCTGTATTTGTGAGCCTACGTGTGATAGCTTCGGCTAACGTATCGCCCTTGAAAGATAATCCGATGTGTACGGTTTATCATTCAAATAGGTGCAGCTGACCTCTTTCACTCCGCTGTTGCATGGGTCTATTTACGAACCTCTCCCGGTAGCCATTTTGTATGAATAACGTGCGTATGAACGCCAATTCTTCAGCAATGTTGTCATCTGTGCAAATTCGTACGGCTCTGTCCACCAAACAGTTAATTAAGTTTCCTTTTAAGGCGAGTGGCACGAAACTATTGAAGCGAATGTACTGACCATTCCAAGTATCCTTTCTGTGTAACACGCGCTGAACTGAGTCATCAGTTCAAGTGGGTACTTGGTTGCAGTGTGACATGGAATTGACTGATCTCATTAACCACCCGTTCCCCGTTTACCACCTCCATGATTCCCTTGTAGAATGTGATGTATTTAGCCTGATGATAAATAACTGAAAACGAGCTTGTTCATTACACAGTATTTTTCATGACCGCGATAAAATCTTAAACACTATACCTCTCTACATCCGTCGTTTTAGTTTAAGCCTTGTGATTAGCCTCCTACATTTGTTTCTGATGAATAAGAATTTCACTCTAGCTTCCCCGTTGGTAAATCACCTTGGGTCGGCCGTGACACAAAAGTCTGCTGCATCCACAAGTTCTCCAACCATCTTCTCTCCGGTTGCCATGGAATAAGGGTGTGATAGAAACGAGCCGTTGGCACTGATGCACAGGGATGTATGCGTCTCTCAGCCGATCCAGAAATAGATGCCATCAGGCATATAAATGCCTCCATGACATTATGGGTACTTTCTAAGTGGGTCCGTCATCATGGTCAAATGAATGAATTGGTATTAGACTGAAACACCAAATTTAACATAACTGCAAATTCCACGAATTATTCAAACACTACAATTGGCAATCACCAGAAAACAAACAGTAGTAGGCAGTACATTAAAGAAAAGATGGAAAGGTGAAACAAAACCCAAAGAATTAATGCAGCTACGTTCGACAGGAACTACTCCACGGAATAGCCAACAATTTGCAACGCAGCTTGATGCCAGTACTTTCTATCCAGTGAACTTTCTCAGCATCTAGATATGATGACTACTAGACTTACGATTAAACAAAGTGGGTAGTTCAGTTTTCGGGTTAGACGGTTTCAATAAGAACGACAAGCAAGCTCAGCTGCAGGCAATGCATACAGTTTGCTACCACATGCAGAAGGTCCTGTGAATTGTGATTGGCTCTACATATGGTTACACAACTCAACTCACAGGAAATGTGTGGCAGAGAGCCTGAAACATTTTTCAAACTACCACGTACCTAAAAATTCGAAAAACAAACGTCGTCGTAGCTCTGCCGTTGGGACCAAATCCAAAGCTGACTTTCCATGACAATTCGCTTTCATTGGGTTCGCGCCGTAAGCTAGTAGCAACGAGCAGACCTCAGCTCGTGCTTTGCTAGCAGCCTCATGTAGTGGAGTGTATTGCCATAAATCCGCCGCGTGCACTTGCGTCTGCACAGAACCAGCACCGAGCAACAGCTCGCACACGTCCAAGTGACCATAGGAACAGGCATTGTGTAATGGGATCAGACCACCCTTGTCTTTGGCAACCACATCCGCCCCGTTGGCCAAAAGAATTTTCACTATCTTCGACCTGTGCAAACAGACAATCGATAAAATATAAAATTGGCCATACACAAAAGTATAGCCTATTAAATTGTCAAATATACCCAGTGCTCCCCTTTTATAGGAACTACCCTAATGAAGACCATTCTTCCACAGCAACTAAGTTTGTAAGAAATGATGTGGGGTTTACATAAACATGCATTCTTATGAACACTACGGAAGTGAAAACAAAAATAGTAGTCTCTTCTCACTGCGTCCAATAATCTCCACTACAGCAACTGACTTTTGCGCTCTTTAGGAGAGCAGAAAAGCACTAAGTACAGCAACAAAATAAAGAATATATCAAGGTGATGAAACATTTCATTTTTGGCAAGCAACAGTATACAAAACTAGTTTTGAAAATATCTTCAAAGTGTAACACAAAACAGACTACATTCTCCCTTACAGGTGTGTTGACGGAGTCGTCTGCAACACCCAACTTTGTGAGCTACTTACTTCTGTTACCATTCGTAATAATCCTTCACAGTTAAGCAGCCGGTCTAGCTCATGTTCATTACAACTCAACACAGGCAGTGAAATTTCATTATCGGCTCAGAATCGAAAACAAGTGATGCAAACTTCGGAATGATTTTGTGTGACTTCAGTCTGTGCGTTATATTAAACCCCAACGTGACGTAATCAGCCCGTGTGTGATAACGCTGTTAAGATGGACAAGAAACCAAGTTCTTTTCGGCTCCGTACGATATTTTTTCCGCTTTGTCAACGCATGCTCAAGTCACACTAATTCTACTGCACGGGAATATCACTCCTATGTATTGTGGTCAAAGACTGGACAAGTTTCCTCAGATTCCTATGAAACTTAACCGGTTAATATTTCTTGTTCCTGTGTCAATCTTTACCTTTAGTGCAACATGCAAGAATGACAGAATTTTGCTTTCAGAATTTTATCCTATCTCAACCACCCTCCTTAACCGGATATTCCCAAATCTATATCCTATAATTTCACGATCATACTCGTGTGAATGTATCTTCTGTTATCCTCAGTCCAGCATGATTCCCTATTGATCCCAAAAAATTGCATAAGAATTACCGGTAAAATCAATATCAGTGGCTATTAATCAGCTGGGGGTGCAAATACCTAAAAAAAGCATTCATCTTCTCAGATGCATATAGCACTACCTATATCTACCGCCTCCAAATTCACCGAATTTATGTTCCCACTTTCAGAGTAATTGTGCATGAACAAATTTTTATAGAGATCTTACAAGTTCTGGTGACGAACAAAATTCTACCTCGAATACCGTCTGAGTAATAATCAAGTGTTACTTTTTGGTTTTTGAAGAAATCTTTGTGTTGTGTCCTAAAACATTTGCAATCCCACGTTATTCGTTACACCGGTAAACACAAAAAAGGGCGGGCTGAAAAACCCGTCTGAACTTGAAAGCAGTGAGTAAAAGCGAATTGTGATCAATTTACAAAAGTACCTCCCCACGGCAATCAGCTGAGCAAAACTTTTCGTTGGATCCCCAAGACGATGGTACATTTGAAAATCAATATATGTAGTATGTTTCACCATATTAAAGCCCGCCAATTCTCTGTATTCACTGTTTTATAATAAACTCTTCAATTCGACTATTCTTAAAGATCGGGATATCTTCAGCCAGTTTTAGCTACAGAAGTTTGTTCGTTCGTGTCCATGTCTACAAGTTCCCGATCCCACTTCATTAGACCAATGTGTCCCAATAATCCCGGTTCCCGATTTTTTTTAAAAGTGAATCAGAAGCTTGCTTCTGTCTTCCGAAAATGTGGACATGCTAAAAGCTCCGATTATTCACCTGCATTTATTTGACTTGACTCATCGAGGTGGAATTTCAGAAAGAACAAGAAAAAGTTAATCTAACGGTAGAAGTTGAGAAAAGTGAGCCTTGCGCATGAGTTTGACTAAATCAAATTGAACGGAACGAATCCACCGTAACGTATAATATTTTGAAGTGTGGCAAAAAAAACCACTCGTACGATGTTTACCGAGGAAACGTTTCATACGCTCTGAACACGCGTTCACACATAATTGGACGAAAAAGGACACAAGGATAACAGAATGTGAATAAACTCATGATAGCAATACATAGGATGGACGCTTATCGCAAAATGCTGCTTACTCAACATGGTGAGCTATCAGGGTAATAGCGCGCAAGGAGAAGCTGGTGCATCCAAACAGTAATTACCCGGTGAATTACAACAAACACAGCAAAGTTGTGAAGCTGATCCGTAATTACAACAGTTAGGTCCCCAGTGTAATCTATCCCGAATAAAGGTTTATTCGTCGAAGAGCAGTAAGTTTAACCATGTATAGCTAATATCACAACCGAGAAGACTAGTAAAACATGTGATCATAAGGGGGTGAGTTCACCGGCTCTAGCACCCAACTTCAGATCGCGACACAATTACAATGGACTAAGAAGCAGAAATGTGAAATCATCAGAACGGTCGGCACGGCACCAAAACGCCACAAACCTGTTGTAACCAGCAGCCAAATGTAGTGGGGTTGATTTTCGACCATCGCCGGCATGACAATTGACATTCTGTGGTGTCAGCAAACTGACCAGCTTTTCTTCATTCCCACTTCGGGCAGCTTCCAACAGCTCGTCTTTTCTATAATCTCCTAACAATGCCAGTCGAGCTGAGCCCTCAGCCAAATCGATGGGAGTTTTGCCGTCCAAATTACGAGCACGTAAGTCTGCCTTGGCCTAAAATGAAAGGCAAACGTAACATGTGCCTACCGAAGCATTAACGACTAAATGGACATAAGTTGGATGTTGTCAGACTAAATGGTAGCAACAGAACAAAAAGAAATCTCAAAGAACCAGATGAAAAGTAGGTGAAAATCTGAAGAAGGAGGAGTTCTAGCTGAAAACAAACATCGTTAATTTTACTGTATTGTGTCACAGATGTCTACGCCAGACACGATAGTGTGTGACCGTAAACATCGTTACTGGAAAATACTGTGTCTTGTTGAAGAACTGTTGAAAATAACGAACGATCTGGCTTCCACTGATGTTGTTCACAGCGAACATTACGCAAGATCGCCCGGTAAAGCAACCCTCAAGAGAAAAATATGGAATGGCTTGAAAGATGAGATTTTTACAAACATCAAACTGGCTAGTTATAGCTATGATTAAAACACTTGGGAGGAGGATGGGGTCTATTGAGGAAACAATTTAGACACAACCGAAGTGTATGGAAATCTTTGACATAAAAAGAATCGGAAAGTGACCGACTACATACACAAGAGAACAAGTAAGGGAAAGTGATGAAGCATATGAAGGAGGTTGAATGTATGGAAATAAACGGGGGTCTATGATCATCATCATCATATCATCATCATAGACAGCAATACATCAGTGGTTCACACTGATGCTTAACTGC
>JTDE01021897.1:56930-100255 GCA_014338405.1 Paragonimus skrjabini miyazakii | reverse complement strand
CTCAAGTTTGAATGGATGCAAACTGTAGAAACGTGAACACGCCAATGGTGAACTCAGAGGTCATATTGTAGTGACCGCAAAAGACGCTTAGTCTGCACAGTTGTTTATTACAGGAAATTCCGTAAGCTTTATGTTAAAACATGAGGCCACGAACGCGTACACTCATTTACACGGTTGACGTGCATTCACACACATTGGGCAGCAGTACGCTGTCATTCGCACCGGTGGCACTTCCCCCATAATGTGTACACATTATTTCTATGGTCGCTTCTGTTCCGTCGTCCTCCCGGCGTTGGAGCTTGCTCTTTAGTTCCTGAATGTCGCTTGTGAGCAGTATATTACCGGTAAACGAGACTGCCAGTTAAACAACATCCTTACGAGTAGTCCGCTAAAATTACATTACCCATCGGACTGTCACAAAAACGTTTTATTGGGAAAAAGTCTGAAGAAGAATAAATCTGCCCAAAATTATCGCTTAATGTTAAGATTTTCAGGCTACCATACGGTGCAGAGTTTTGAGCGGTGAATGCCAGCCTGGCAGCCTGGATACTCGTAACTTCTCATTGTGTAGCTTTCAAATCACTCTATAGAGTTTCGCTGTCAATTCGTGTGATCGTAACAATAAACCACAGATCAGATACCAATCTCTCTACCCTTTCACTCTACTAACTGACTGTAGCCAGAAGACGCTATTTCGAACCGAACGTCTCAATTGATTACCTGGCGCAACGTTGCTGTCAGTTTGGGTCACTGGTTCACCTAACCACTCTGGTATATACGATTTGGTAATTTTCAGTAACCGTATGCCAACCAGCCGGATTTCTGCCTCATTGTTCGCTCGGGATACAGTTCAAACGGGACACACAGCTGTGATATGCTATTTCTTAGTTTGGTCGGAATGTCCAATCGAGGGAAATTGTTCGTGTTCTTTGAACCTATTTAAATCACCAGTTACAAGTCTCCTCTGTGTCCGAAAGTATTCGACAGTTATATTACGCTAGTTTTGGACTCCTTGACCATTATTGAGATAGTTTTCAGGAAGGACAATACTCATTTGCTTTTCTTCAGTTAATCGTTAGCTTATTTTCATTTTCAAATGTTGCAACTTTTGCGACTAAGATGTGTGTGTGGAAGAAATTCCTGTCGCAAACGTACTGTTGTGGCTGTGTTTTCCAACTGGCAGATTGGACAAGACGTACGTAAATAGTTCGTTCGCTGTTTGTATGTATAAATACATGCCTTCTAGCTATATGAGCAACACATTTTACTCAGGTTTTCTCATGAACCTATAGACAACTAGTGATCCCTGTGATGATACCATGACTATTCGAACCACTTGTCTACGAAGCTCACCATTCAACCCGCTGTGCAGAATTGGTTCTGTGAACGGAAAATCAGGAATAGGATTTATCGCACAGGACTATATAAATTATAAACAGAGGTAATAGTTGAACAACTTGTTTGCTGGCTACAGTTTGTGAATATGCAATGACTGAATGAGAACATTTGGACGGCATTAGTCACCAAACGTTAAGCCTAACTGATGGCCTGATTAATTTCCACAAGATAAGGGATTATCATTACTATGAATTTCGCACTAACGTAGCAGTTGATGAATTTAACGTGAGACTAGCGGAAGCTGTGCTTACTTCTTGATTGATGATACTAACTAAGCAAATGTTGTTCATTTTACAGAAGTCACCAAATAATGTATATGAACCGTAACATTAAGTAGGTAGTGTTGGACGGTGACTGCTGCGGCTCTGGTAAAGCTAGCCACTAGGCTTTGCATAGGACAAAGTTTGGACACCCCAAATTTACTTGCAACTAAAGCTTTGAAAGTTAACACACGTTTATTTGTTTGTGCTCAATGCGATATCAGTGGGGTAACGGTCATGAACGTAAGTTTTACAAAAGCGCGGCCAATATTCAAATTTATGTAACGACAAGAAATTAACAGGTGACAAGTTTTAACAAAAAAGAAATTCGACTGCAATATTCTGTTACGAATAGGTCTGGTCTAATTTTCTATATAAACGCCAAAGATGTATCAGACGTGAAACATATTCATCTTTTATCATCAGAAACCTCATCTAACTCCTGATGTACGAAATAGTCCAGATATTTTTCCAAAAAAAGCGCTATTCGAACATTATGGTCACTTAGTAAGGTAAGTACGTTCCCGCTTATTTGGGAACAAACTTACCTCTAGACCATTTTTCCTAAACCCCTCTGAAATGGGTGAAGGCCACAGAAGGTCATGTCAACCGCAATCTTGCGAGTAGGTGTGTGTATGGTAGGATGAAAAGTAGTAGACAGCACATTGCAAAATAATTTAAAGTGTAAATTCCAATTAGAAGGTATTTAATTATATGCTCTCACTCGTAATTAGGATGTAATTATAAGCGGACAATCAACTCTTATTCTAAACTTGTTGGTAACGCCAAGTCCATAGGACCTTGTTCAACTACCAACTGCGAGCAAAAATTCGAAATTGATAGAACGAGTGGTTAACAGAAAACAACTCTAGTATCTCGGTAAATCAACTTGTCCTGATCCAAACTACTAGAGTCCTTACTGAATACAATGGATTAACAGAAAAAATGCACACTAATATGGAGGCTACCGCCTCAGTAAGTAAAATATAACAATCTAACAGTGTGGTGAAACGTAGTACGAAAGAAACCGAGTAAAACGAACGCCTAAAAAGGGGGGGAGAATAAGGAATCAGTTGCAACTTGAACAGAGTTCAGCAACGGGTGACCAGATAAGTCTAACATAATTCACCAAGTCAACATGATGTCGAAGAACAACTGCAGCAGAATGCAACAAATAAACATTTAATATTTGTGTGGGTGTTGACGTAAGAGGGAGTACTGCAATCAACAGTTGCACTTAGAAGTTCAAAATTTATTACGTGAAATTTCGCCGAATTTTGTGACGGGAGTACGTGAAGGGATAGACGTAATCCGTATCCGTTAGCTTTCTGTTGGTATTCAGCCACCAATCTCGAAATGTGCGGGCAGGAGACGCTCGTCAATTCTCTGTACTTAAAAGTGGTATACAATTGTCTGCATGGTAAAATTAATCCCTGAAAAACAAAACTGTCAGGTAGTCGAATTTCAGGAGCTACAACTTGAACAGTTCCAAAATCAACGTCGTGTCTCATCATTGCATTTGTTAGAATGTATTTCACCCCGCTGGTCAACGTTCCCTGTCTTATGTGAGGGTTCCTGGGTTGACTGGAAAAGACAGTTTAGTGACCAAGGGGTTACTGGGAACTGATGCATGAGGCAACCGACAAACGATTCGAAGCTTTCCCATGACAGGAAAGAATTGATATTCAGATTCTATGTTTAACTTCATTGTTAGAGGTGTGACACATAATTACGGTCAATGAAGTATTTGCGAGAATTGACTATATTTTTGACATACCTACTTCCTTCTGTTTTCCACAAGTTTTATATCACATATAAGCTCGTTAAAAACGTCAGCAAACGTTTGATTTTGAACATGACCAAACTAGATGCAACTACATAATTTGGATGGCAAATGTATGGACCTGTGGTTACAGCGCTTTACTTTCCTGTTCAGCTGGAATCTATCAGCCGTTCTTTGTTTGTCTACAAAATAGACAGCGTCCGTCACGGCTGAAGAGTACAGTGAGAGGCTTTGCATGAAAAGCGGCAATTCGACTTTCAAGAAAAGCAATTCACATACATCCACGCAATCCTCAGCTGGCCCCCATTCCATGGTTAGTGGGTACGGATTATTAGTAATGTAACACATACTCACGAATCTTCAGTTTGAGCGTCCACCGTATATACTGTCAGTTCGATCGCGCAAAGTTGAAGCTATTGCCAATCATTCTGCACTTGATCGAGGGGATTAACGTTCTTCAGTCTGGAACGGCATTTGAGGAATAAACATTCAACATGAGGTTGTGTGGATGCATATGCGAGAATTTACTTGACATAAAGGTTTACACAACGATTCAGGACAAGAATAATCTAGTATTCACGGCGGTTTTTATTACTTCAAATCGTGGATGTTAATTCCCCGTACACATGCATCGACAATACCTAAGTCAATCTGACTCCCTACTAAATGTCCGTATTTGTTACTTTTGGTCATTTAACCAATAATCCATTACTAAATCCTTGTTGCCGTCACATAAAACAAAATATCACACTACATAATATTCTGTTTCCTCTTGTTGTTATTGTGTACAACTAAAAGAACGGACTTGCTTCCCAAACAAGATCGGATATACAGCCTCTCTTGGATAGTGAAGGCTTACACCACCATATTCGTTGTCGCTGTTGTGTCCAGTAGAATTTTGGGAAAAGTGAGTAATTTTCCATAGCATTTGTGCTTTTCAGTTTACATGAATTCTTGAGCAGAACGTTTGAATGGTGATTGACTAAATTAACACTGAGTAACCTATGTGAAGGTCTGTTAATAATTATGCGTACACGCACTTAATGAGATCACAGTTAGTCGGTGATGAGGATACCCTATTAACAAGCATAGAGTTTGTCTTCTAATTTTTACTTAATATATTTACACCTGTTCGGTTATGGACAGTAGAGGGCTCATGTTTCACTTTTTTCGCATCATAGCATATCAATCGACAGTTGCTGCTTTTGTTATATACATCATACTATTATAAGGATTAGTCTTCGAATAAATCTTGGATTGTCGTTGCAACTGGCAGGTTGTTTATGTTGTTATTTTGATAAAAACGGACGTGTGTCATGTTCAGTTATCAATGCTTATGATGAAGCACGATCCGAAGTAGCATTATGCGGAGATCAATGATCTAACTGCATTCACATCATTTCTAGTTCGTCCACCTAGATCTTTTCATAATCTTTCAACCTTCTCAGTAATGTTTCCTTATGCGAGAGTACTCCATGTCATCGATGAATTGAGCGGTGATTCGATCCACAGTACCTTCCGGTCAGGCTCAAGGCTGTTGAGATGAAGATGACGTTGAGGTCAGTAAATGGCTATTTTTTATCAGTAACTTATGAAAGCATCCCTCCTATACGCTGTTTATTACAAGTCAGCAAAACCAACGAAACACACAGACTCTCCCTGCGGACCGAAAACAGTGGACGCAACTTTGTTTTGTCTTATGATGCGATGTTACCATAACTAAAAGGTTCGACAGATCACTGATTTACGCATTGTTTGTGAACTCAGTGACGCCAGCTAAGACGGCTTGATGGAAAGGATGATCGTAAGCGGTTCAAAAAGGACAGAAAGGTTATCCAAAAATCGGTCATTTAATGCCACTAGAGACTTGCATACAACAACACATCTTCCTACCTCAACTGTGCAACAACTAGAGTTTCCAAGCAATCGGGCAAAAAACAACTAAATTACGCAGCTCTGCAAGCTTTGCAAAAAAATGTGGGAAAAAGTTATAAGTATGAACTCAATAAAATGACAAAATCTGGGTGTTAATTTCACTGACTGTCATCAGTCGATTCAACAGTGTTTGAAAGGGAAATCAGTGGGTTATAAACAAGGTGAAAATTGGAAACATATATCAAATGATTTTAAGTCATTAATCCAAAATGTTTAATTTATCACGAACATATGCATCTGGGGAACAAAAAACTAATTCTGCCAACAAATTCGGCATCTTTCATTCAACCTTCAGCATACTGAGATGGGTAGACAGATCGTGACCTACTACTTATTCATTCCAACACTGACCATTTGTGTGTAGGTAATGCTGAGCGATAAACAGTAGTGGCTATTGGGTGACATAAGTTAAAAATAACTCAGAATTTTTTGCTGATATAGTATTCTCATATATATTCATAACAGGGTCTTCGAACACAAGCGCTTAGTTCCAGTTTTGCTCTTGTTAGAGCTCTTCAGTGACACGTGTTATTAACATGGTCTGGAATAGGAATCGGACCACAATATCTTGAGGCAACTGAGTTCATCACTTCATCAGTTACGCCATATTAAGCATGACTGAATCATCACAAATGAACGCCCTGCTACATTCGCTTGTAACTAAGAATCGGACTGTCCAGTATGTCGATAATAGACATACAGATTTCATCATGGAGAGAAGTCTTTTACGTGTGCGCGTCGATTAGAATTAAGAGGACAGTTAATGCCCTTTCCTCTCTGAAGACGCTTCCGTGTCAGACATAAAACTTTAGCAATAGATCCAATTTGAACAGATTGTTCTAAACTTGTGGATTGGCTTATTTTTTAACTGTCTGTCGATACGACTGCAGATTGGAGGTCTTTTGCTTGCAGTTGGAAATAACGGGTGCTTTCAGGTACTGCATTTAAACATACATTTTTAACCGGACAGACTAATTTATCTGACTAGGCTTCGACAAAAGCATTGGTTTCGAAATTATATTTGAAGGTCAGAAATACTTTTTATTTCGGCAAACAGAGAAACGTCGGGATGGATTTCATCTTGAAGTATTCGACAGCTGTGAACATTCATGGTCTCTTGTTGGCAGCAGTTTTGTCCCGAACGTTTTGACGTGCGCCAGTTGGCGGAGCGTCAAAGTTGTAGAAGCTTGAAACATAAAATTTCGTTGGTTAGAAGTCTTGTCAAGCCTGGAATCAGTCAAACAACAACAGGAACCTTTGGAATGAGTTCTCCTGTTTGGGAAAACTATCAACCAGAGTGATCACGCATCTACTCAGTGAAGCAGTCAGAGTTCATTAAAACAAGGGTAACGGTATAGAGTTAACTTAACTACTCCCTTTAATATGCCAATGACCAAAGCAGCGGAAAACTTAAGAATATACCACTTTCGATACGGCTGTTTGTCACAGCCTGCTACAACCCGATCAGACATATGGAATATAAACGCAAGGTATGAGGATGTGATCTCTGTGCCGTAGTGCATTGGTGTACAGTCTAAAATTCAACTAGTAAGAGAGAAGAAGACCACCGACTGACTGTTACCAGATTACCACCGGATAAGATAAAATAACTGAATCCTCGCGAAAAGTGCGTGCAATGACTCTAAGTTCTGCCACTCAACTTATTGAAACTCAAAGGCTGAGAACAGTTAACACATTCAAAACACTGTTTGTTTGGAATTAATTCCCTAACTAAAAGACAGGGGGTAGCTGCTCTGGGAAAGATGGCAATGGCGGATATGGTAAAGAATATGTTGTGTTCACTTGAAACCCATGTGATAGCATGAACAAAAACTGTCGTAGCGGACGAATACAAACACACAATAGTAATTGCGTTGTTTATGTGAGCAAGACAAATCTGTTCGAAAATTACAGGTAATAATTTCAGAATTACCAGTTTACGATTGTCAGGTTGGTGACAGTTGAATGCATCACAGACTCAAGCAGGATCAACTTCGCTTTCTCGATATCTATCAGTTAGACGATTCAGACGCGCTTATCAGTTGACCGACATGTATACTTTAATCCACTTTTAGACTTCAACCTTAGCAATAAGACAAAAATGTCAGAACACATAACACTTTGGTAACTTGGCTTTCTATGCATACAACAGTGAGATGTTGCAATTCACTGCATATACCAGTGCTGAGTGGAATAACGATAAACAGCAAGGTAATTGATTGTTATCCGTCACGACAACCGACAAACGCTTTTATCAAGCTGGTCGATACCAAGACTCGCGTCGCACACGGATTCCTCTTCTGCCTCACCACATAGGAAGCCGATGCTCCTCAGGCGTTCGTATGTGCACATGTCCATTTGTGAATTGAACTCTCTAATTCCATCAACACTTCCTTGGAGCTCCTCTATAGAGCAATACTGATTTTTCAGTGCACAAAACAATCGGTATGATCATTTGATCTGCATTCACTTGAGAAGAGGCGGCATTTTTCTGAACGATCGAAGCCACCGAGTGAGATATTAGTAGCCAGGTCGTGAAAAACCGAGTAGGCCTTTTAGCTCACAAATATTGCGCAAGCCTGAGTTGAAACGCTAGATTAGCGTAATAGTACCCCATCAAACAATTTCTGAAACACTGTAAAGCCCATGGTCCCAACAACAATTGCCGGGATACAAAATGGGACCGTGCAGTGAAAATCTACTCGATTCACCGCTTATCCAAACCCCTTCACACAATAGAAGATTTAACAAAGACCAATCCAGGTGTCAAGTTAAAGATATCACACAAGCATTGAACGAACAGTTTCAATGTTCTGCCTCTCATTAGTCGCTAAGTTCTTTGTTCAACTGGCTTACAGTTTGTGACTATGCATGCGCCAGTACAATCAAACAGTGACAGACTACGATTCCTTTAATGAAGCGGCTTCTCGTCTCATGAATAAAAACTGTTCACTACAACCAGTACGAGGTCTTATCATTGCTTGCTTGAGAGGTTTTAATTCGAACATAATTTCTGGGGTTGTTTGAAGTCCCCAATTCCGGGTACTATAGAACCATCACCGAAAAAAATTGCACATTCGTAAGCCGCTATATTTTGCAAAACTTTCGTCAATAGTATTTGCTGAATGATAAAACTTTACATAGAACTTACAGATTTACTTTAAAAACTTTGGCCACGATAAGAAAAAACAGGAACAAAATATTGTTGTTTGCATACATAAACGTTAAACGTGCCATCAGTTTACCGGTCCGTAGTTTTGAAGTTTAACTCTCCATCAGAGATCAGAATGCTAAAGTGGAAAACAGTCGTAAGGTCTAACTATGGATGGTATAACATACTGGGCTGAGCACAGTCATTATCCCAAGAAATCGGTTTCTACTGATCAGTGAATTCAAATGTTGTCCCGAGCAGCAAGGCGTCTATGCCAACGATGTGTACTCAGTAGGGATGATAGACTTGCATCGTTCCAAATATACCCAAAATCTTTCATGAAATAATAAGTAACAAGTAGTTCTCTACCAAGTGTACCAGAGCATCCCTAAACCGATGAGAAATAGATCAGTGGTCTTACGATCCAACACAGTCAAAATGGTCTTAGTTGAATTGAAGCAGCTTCTGCCTGCATCTTCTGAGAACGCAAACCTTAGTTTAACTCCAAGCGAAACGGTTGGTAAGTAGTTAGGTGAATTCAAAACAATCAATAATGAGAAAAATATTAAAATATTTCGACCTAGAAAGCGTCGAGGTTGACAAGGTGAAGCCGGTTTTGGTTGTCGTTCATAAATGACGTCTTCTCACGTTTCGGTACGATTCGGGAAGAGTGTATTGTATGGACCAGGATTTATAGTGAACAAAGTCCGAAACGAAATGTGGTCACATTGACAACTATATTTTGTTGCTTGATAGGTCCAAAATTTTCCGCTTATTTAATCTACTGATCGGCATCTTTACTAGCAACAAACAAGTCATCGACTTAAGCGAATATGAAAAAGGGTTCTCGGGCCGGTGAACTTGTGGACGCACGTGTGCATATGGAGGGTTTCCTCGTCTCTGATTGCGGAAGACTGACTGGATTGAGAGCGAATGTGAGCTGAATCGCAGAAATTATTATGGTAGTAACGCATATTAGAAGATTTGGACTTGGATTTGGGAAGTCTCATGCAAGTTGGTTGTGCAGAACTCGAGCGATTTTGGCCCGTCGTAAGGCGCCCGGATAATTCATTCACCATCAGCCTTTATCGTGAAACCCGTTGTTGGTTGTCGATCTGCAGGTTTTAAATGATTATTCCACATGTACGCATAGAAATAATTTGAGGACTACAGAGTGCTGTGCAAACCCTGTAACCTTGTGCCATTTTGACTGCTGCGCTGTTCATACGGGCTGTTTCCATGGCGGCTTGTATGGTCGACGAAGCCATATAGCCATGCATTAGGGTGCTGCATTGAAAGAAACCAGCCAATATTTCAGCAAAACCGATATACTGAGCGTAGCAACCAGGTTGCTTTGACGTCTCAAAACCGAATACACTGTTTATTTCACTCAACTCAGCTAGAACAGCAACTTATCCATCTTAAGAGAGAATAGACTGTTGCTTGTAGATGTTCATGTACCACTGTCCTATCAGTGTACGGATGATGCCGTGCTCGTTCCTGCTGACCAGGTCATAACCCGAGCCAGCGAGAATTAACAAATCCCGTCCATTTTGTGGGGGTACTGTATGCTATGTTATGCTTGGATACTTCACGTATTGACAGATCGTAGGTTGCGGCTAACTTATTTACAAGATTAGACGAAGTGACCCAGAGGAATGTTGAATGGCTCAGACAATAAAAAATAACAAGCGTCAATATACTCAGTCAATGAGACCCGTGAGAACAAAAGGTGCCTGTGATAACAGATGCCATAGTTTAGCGTGATTTGTACAACTGAGAAAACAACGGGGCGCGCTGTGTGTTACCCTCGGCGTGATCCACACATTTTCCTTAAGTGTCATGACGACTCAAGAGAGTTCTTGCTACTCCCGTGAAAACCACATCTTCCCAAATGTTGTCCTCTGTTAATGATTTCCCTGCAAATCACTCTATTCATAATTTAAAGGCATATTGTGGATTTGTCTAGATGGTAATCACTTCTTGGTGTATCATTAAGGATTGTTTCGCCAAGTATTCGCGGCTTGCTTGTTCATAATACTTCTAATACAATGAGTAACATTTTCCCTCTGTGCAAGGGAAACGACCATTGATTTTAGTAATTTGTTGCTGCACTTCACAGAGGTTGCTCAGACTTTTATAACACATATTTCATAGAGGTTCGTGATAAACAGTTTACTAGACATACTGTCCTTAATCTATCACGCATCGATTGGGGTAGAATGGATTTATCACTAGCCAGAAAACGTATGCATATTAGAGTTTATGAACATCTTTTCGAAATTTTGTTGGCATAGCTTGTACAAAATTGCCGTATTGTCTATTTTATCATATCAGTAACAAAGACGGTTTTTTGTGGATATCAGATAATCAGTTTATAGCGTGTGCAAGTCAAACTGTTATTCAAAAAGTGTACAAAACGTTCTCTCATAGGTTACTATAAACAGCCCAGAAATCACTCTGGAGTGGAGAGGAGCTATTCAGATGAACATGTTAATATACCACATCATTGCAGGAAATCTGGTAAGTCACATTCTTTTTTAAAAAAGGCAACTGCCCTTCTGATTTACATAAAAATATTGATTGGTTTTGAAGATAAGATCGTGTCTTCTTGCAAGCTCCATGAGCAAAATGTTTCTTGCTAAACCATATTCTTGACAATGGGTTAGATATTTGATTTCTATAAAGCTGATTATCACACGTTGTCCGTCATAACTCCAGCGTTTAGTTAGATAGTTCATTCATCTTTAGAATGAAAGAATTCAAAGCAGTTTTTGTTCATTTTACAGCTCGTCAGTATTGCATACCAGTGTTGCGAACGAGATGTAATTTATTACCTATGTTTTGCCACAGTAATCAGGTTGGCAACTGATCTCGTTATAGGCATAACAGATTTGCTTGCATTTAGACGTTCATTTACGACTCTTTGTAAATAATTGTCTGAGGACATCGTTTTGCATGAAAATATATCACCGTTTTTACTTCGATGGATACTCTTTAGAACAGAAGTTTTCAGCTGACCTAGAATTATCCGACATACTTCAAAAGCTTGCAGCGTAAAAATGTAATCAGAGCTTCCATTCTAAAAAACAGTATCGCAATTTTGTGATTCTCAGTCCTTGGTGTCAACTAACTACCTCGTTTAGAAAAAAATGTTTCCAAATGCTCTAATCAAAGTGATTTCGCACCACAATTTTGTGTCGAAAATCTGAAAGATGTCAAGTTGACAGATCACGGATACGTGCGTTGCACCAAACGATTTTAAGGCTTCGTGTGTGAATAAACAACGAGGGCTTTTAAATACCGTATTGTGGTAATTATAACCGAACGTGCGTGAACGTTGTGGCCATGAATTCGAGGTACTAAATCTCCGATCTCCGTATCAATAAATTTGTGCCAAGATCTAGCTTTGTTATCATTTGGTGTGGGATGCTTGGAGGAAGAACAAATAATAAGATGCGAGATGGATAAAAATAAGTTTAATATTTCACGCGCCCTTCATTACACCTACCTGGTGTCTGTAGATCGTGTCAACATCTACGAAGTCAAAACAAAATGGACGGAGACTACTCGAGTTTAACCTCATAAGTGATATGGTTGTTTGGTTCACTTTTCTGCGAAGCAAAGTCAATTTTTGCATTTATGCTCCAGGGTAGAATAAACTTAATGAATTTTTGGGCTTAAGCTTACCCTTCGGGACCTACAAATATCATCTAACTTTTGAACAAGGCAACCCAACCGATGGTTTTCGAAAATATACGCTTTAAGTGCTTCCTGGAAGGCGAAACTCAGGAAGCGGTCAATCGCGATATCTTGCATGTGAAAAAGCCTTCTATTTCGTCAAGTTTTAGCAATTTAGGTGTGAAGTAGAATAGCATTGCTTAGGAAGTTAAATTTGTCAAAGTTGCATTGATCATAATGAAAGTGATGAACAATTACTGCCACTCACTGAACACCAATTGCAACAATCTGGGCTTTCCACTTCATATAGATTTTTCAGTCGGTTCTGTTTAAATGAAATGCTGAAGATGAATTTCTCAAAACGAAACTGTAGAGGTTAGAGTTTATGTCTTGATTTGCTTGCGTTTAACATGATTGTTTTATGCAGTGAATTGTTATCTTTATATAAAATGAAAGGTTGTTGCCTTCAGGTTACCTGGCGGTATCAAAATTTACTATAAAAATGGTCAGACAAGTTCGGATAGGTTGTCCCCCTCTCATAGTCCTTTGTTTCAGTTGTATTTACTGAATAATATTGATGATGGACTAAACGGTGGTCTTTACAGTTGCTTGAGTAAGCGCCTTATAGTGTTCATTTTATGAGTAGTCATACGTGATTAGTTTTATCACATATACAGAACGTTTGGTCAGGTAGTTATGTACCCTGTTGTTTTCGTTTGTGCATGCACCCAGTTCCTACCAAATTTTTTGATGGCTCGGGGTATCTTTACCTCTTATTTGGTCATCTCCGGATTCGGTCATTTTCACCACCACTGGAAACAACCGGTTCCTCGACTGGGATTAATGAAGCTCATCACGGTCAGTTCTGTTGGTCAACTGAAGACCATTTTTATTTCAAGTCAGCTAGATACGTTTCACAAATTATATATAAAGCTATACTTCACACTTTAGTATTTTCTTTGTTCCAGTATGTTTTCTTAAGCCGATTTCAGCCTAAAATAATACCCTATTTATGAAACAATACCCTATAGTAGCCTACAATACCTTATGTTTGAAACGACACTGAAACCTTCCTATGTTTCACTACTGTTTCAAAAATACAATTTTGATTAATGAAATTAATGACCAATCCTGTGCCAGCGTACTTATGTATTAAAATACGAGAATCTGCCATTAACGTGAACGTACCTGTATATGCAGAGGTGACTTAAATGGAATTAACATCAAAATCATCAAGAAGTGTTTATAGAATGCGTAATTACTGTTGGTTTTTCCCGTATGTCAAGGCAGCTGGAACCCTCTTCATTTGGGCAGAACACAAGTGATCGGCAAGTATTAACTACGAACAAATCGAATCATTACAAACAAAGTAACTAACAAAACCTGGTAAATTGTTATACGAGTCAAGTAATCATGTACGTAAATATGTGGTCCTTAACAATGAGGGTTTGACGAGCACCGTACATACTCAGCATTTGACAAAAGCACGTTGAACCGGAATTCAAGGATCAGCTTAGAACAGAGCCATGACGTAGTTGATATCGCGTTGACGCCCAGTTTGCCAGTCAACCAGCCGTTTTGTCACTACGTTATCCGCAGAATTTGCGAATAGGATATCCCTCACCAAGTGGATGGTTTTCATGACTTCAAATTGAAGAGAAGCTTTATTCGTGGGCCAATCGATTTGAGTTAACTGGTTAGCTAATATGTTTCCTGTCAAGATGATGGGGCACTCTTTCTCATTAATCATAACAGAATGTGGCTGAACGTTTGGTGATTCAGTCATGTCTGGTATGAAGTCAGTGATGTAGTCGTCAACACGGTTGCCTCACAAAACGCAGTCGCATTTCTAGTTCCAGCTGAGGCTAGGATATGCCTTGCTAATATTTTCTCATTAGAACGACGCCCGAGTCTAGTGTCTCCTTTCAAAATGGGCTCAATGCAACGTCTACGGAATTGTAAACGTTGGGACTATTCGCGAGTGACTTTCAATTCATATAACAGCTGTTAGTCAGAAATTATGCCATGTTATTTAGGTCAAACCCATACTATCCCCCTTTTACTCCAAGCAATAAATTACCGGAACAGATGAAGATAAAAATTGACGGATAATCGAAAGAACGAACAGTAACCAATCTTTTGAATTTAGGTTATACTCTGCGCTTGTAACAAATCTAAATCACCACTGGTAATTTCTTACTACGGTCGTGTTCCAGCAGGCTGCTCATCATGCGGTTGTATGGAACCTGCCCCCCTCTCACGTTCTGCTCATTGAAATCTGCTTTCAACGTTGTTAAAAATACGTCTGGGGCATGCGGACTTGCATCATCTCTTAAACATTTGTCTGCGATAAGATCTTTCAAAAGCAATGAGCAAACTAGTCTGTTTGTACAAGCTTAAAAACGTGGTCGGTCCAGTAGCAGAAATATCTCCAGTCAGGTCAGGATTAGTTCAACCATTAGAGAATAACAACATTTTCAATTATGGTAATTTCTCGAGCCACCTTTGGATTGGACGTGAACTTGCCCAGAAAATAACTAAACGTTGCGACGGGACTTGCGAAATATCATCAGAATAACTGATTTTACGACAGGACGGTAATCATGGGTTTGCGGCCAAACACTTGCAGCACATTGTAACACGAAGTTTAATTTTGAAACACATACACGACGTGTCTACTCAGCATTCAACTCGCAATACGATGTCGTGAACAAACCGTTTTCAAAATCATTATCAAGAAGTGGGCTTTTAGTCGCCAACTGTTGATCGTGCTATATTACATTTACATCAAAGTCCTTGGGTACTCTTGTGAAAATGCTATATATAACTCCATTGCAGTGTCGCCTGCTATGGGAACAACATGAATAACCGACAACTCAGCGTAACTAGACGATATTTCAAAACAGTGTGAGTGACGAAAAAAAATTAAACTGAACGCAAGTTCTTTGTATGACACTCAACTGTGTCTGCGGCCCAACAGCTAGTTTGTTGCATTCGGCTCATGGAGCTGAATGTTGAGGAAAACAAGCCTTGTTAATAATGACGTCAGTTATAACTCCTCGCGTTATTCCGTCACAAACTTTTATGGTAATAATTAACAGTCGTGTTCGAACTTAGCAGTCAAAAATTTGTAAGCTTTTTACTAGGCATTAGTAGAAACCAGTATTTAAAACGATCTTACTCCCATGAAGTTGTCGAAATAATATTGAAAACAAGGAATATGGCAGGCGACTAGTTTTTGCCAAGTAATTCAAAAACAAACAAGGTGATTGGAACCAGATTAGGGACCTCTTTAGCTTGCAAGTTCGCAACGGAAAAGTCAAAAAACAAACTACACTGTGAATTATCTTCCACACAACTGCAACCGTCGAAACAATGCAGACAAGCTGCAGTGTGAAATCCATGAGACTATTTCAAACACAGAGAAAGGTGAACAAGCCCATTTGCATAGTGAGGATGATGATGAACAGTGGAACGAGGAAGAAAAAGAGACGGATATGAAGGTGAAAATATGATTATGTTTAAAGGTTGGTGAGGAATATGATTACATACACGGTGAAGATGATGATTATGATGACGATGGTGGTGTTGATGACGATGAGAGCGAGAATTATGATGTTTTTGCTACTGCTGTTGATGATTGTGGAATATATACAATTTGATAACATATTGCGAAGTAATCTTTTGGATTGAATTTAGTTAAAGTTCCCAAATTTTATTTTATTTTTTAATTAGTAACTAACAATTTTTCGGCAATTGTTTATGTCAACTATCTGATATCGATTCGAATTCAGATTGAAAATTTTAGTTCCAAGATCTAATGACTTGTTACAATTAGTTCCTTTCCGTGCTCTGTATGTCACTTATTCTGGACCTTCAAACGTTTACTTTTTCTTGTTCAACAGAGAAACTACGACCAAGAAGAAATGGAGGAATTCAAATCGGACTGTTGGAAACAGTTTAAAAGATATATCAGTGTCAGTTTCCTTCATTTATCACGTTAACACAGTTTACCACAAACAATTTTGTCGCAGAGTTTTATCTGAGTATTGTTCCGCAGCATACTTGCCATTCTTTTGAAAGATCGGCAGAAATCTCAAGTGAAAAGTAACATGCCTTCACGGATTACACTGAGGCTCAGTTCCGTTGAGACTCTCCTGCTTTTTGACACATCGGAGAAAACATTCGAAGATCTACCATTTATTATGAACGCTGGTGTTCACCTCTACCTGTGCGTTAATGATGAGGGTGTTTGCATAATGAATCAGTGTAACGGAGTATACTTTGTTAACGTTCTTGAAGAACATGTGTAACGTCCAATAAACTCGTCGCATGGTCATGTTCAGTCGGATAAACTTACGTTATGAAACTTCACTACGGTGTTGGGATCTTACGGTTAACAATATTAGTTACAACAAACTATGCTTCGTTATATTCTATTGTAACCACGTTGAAGACAATAAAATGACTCATCTGTAATTATTACTCTGTCTGCCACGAACCTGCTTGTGTATATCAGTTTGAGGTATGGATCATGATTATTTTTGTGGCAAATTCAACTGTTTCTGAGTTTTCCGTCATCAATACTTAGTGTTGCACGAATGAAAGTGAGAAGATAGCAAGAAGAGAATTCTTTTCGAATTTCGCATTTCATTCACTTAGACACTCATACGAACCTATCAGATTTCTGTTATACCAACAATTATAACAAAGGCATGTCAGTAAAATTTGAATTTTCCTTCATCCGATATATCAGTCTTCCAGGTGCTCTGAGATGGGCTAGTGTTTACGATACAAACTCATAACTGGGCATGCAGTATCTCGTGTTATCAGTAACTCGACTACCTTTGTAACAAGTAGGCAGAAAGGAAGACAGGTTGAATTCGGGGACATATTACGCAAAACAAGGCTAAGCCAAGATAACCAAAGAACAATCGTACACGAGTAGGCAAACTCATAATTTTTCACATTAGTCTTCTTTGACTGCGCAACAGTCGAATGATATAAACTCTCTGTGTATGACTTGAGATTTAAGCATACAAGCGGTATACAACATATAAATTCGAATTTAATCCGTTAATGTATAGCTGGTTTACCTCACACCTTGCACCTTTATTGATTTCAATCAGTCTGATAGTAGCCAACTGGTCTCATTGCAATAACCGTTACGTAATATACCATTTGAACGAAAAACTGCTAAGTGTTAATTAATTAACCGTTTTTTCTTTGTCTGCTTTAATACCCCACCCGATTCAGGTCATGTATCGTGTAAACTTCTTCATGTTGGCTATCTGTACAGTAATGCATACAAAATGCCTCTCCTACTATTTCATGCCATTGATCTCCTTCTGGTATACGGTCACATTCGTCTACTTCCACCTGTTTCCGCGCGTATCCGGTCATTCAAACTACACAATTCTCAAAGTGGTTGAAACGGAAAATTCTAATTATTCAACGCCATATTATTTGGGAAATACAGAATCCGGAGATGTCCATCGGTCTGTGACTGTAACAAAACCACACTGGTCATTATCCTCATCTGAGATGATATTTCTACTCAAAATCGTTGTGGTCGTAGGTGGAATAGAGTTTCTGAGAAATTCGCCCCGTCTGTTTCACTTTGTATTTCATTCAGGGTGAGTAGACTTATGGGTTGAAACAAAACCTAACATTTTTTTATCTCCGGTTACTCCTTAGTCTCGGGAAGGATAATATGTTTATAAACATGCACAGACCATTGCAGTCCATGTAGGGAATCATTTGCCTTCTGGGTTACAGTTCTACTCTGCACGGCTACCACTGTTGAGCACTATTATTCTCGAAAGAGTTGAGAATCTGGAAAGTCACCCGTAGAAATTGTACACTTAGCACACAACATTTTAATGGCAACACCTTCTAATCTTCCAAATGATGCTAACTATAACACAGACTGCATAAAACTGTCGAAGGATAGTTAAACGTAAACCCTACATGTTTGTTCAGTATCCTAGTTGCCAGTGAATACTGTTTTCGAACACATGTGGATTGTCCCGCTAAAACACAAGTAATGAAGATGTTAAACTAACAGATTTTCCAGACAAATGAAATTAGCCTATTACGAATATGTGATATATAGAATACCCTTGGTTGAAGTATGCTGGAAACCTTTTGGGGACTCGTAGTTACCGTACAACTTGTAAACAAGCGTCAGTTGTTTACAAATTTTCCTCTCTGAATTAAAAGTTTCTTCTAAGATATTAGGTTGTCAGTAAACAAAACAACCGGGTGTTCACAAGTTAGTTTGATGCGAGTCACCGATTAGTTGAAGATGAGAAGTATTAATGTAAATTTCTAGACAATGCATTATTCGTTTGCATTCACTTGTCGACGTATCGTTTATTAAAAAGAGTATGTTCTTGCAAGCTTTTTATCTTATGAATATAATCGTTCACTTGCGAACGCAAGCCTGAATTTGTGCATACGAAAAAAAACTTCGGATACTCGACATTTGAAGAATCCTTCTGATAGTCCGCTTAAAATGCAGACTGTCGACGCTTTACCAACTCCAATCAAGCCCTGATCCAAAGTTACTGCATACCTTATGGATTATTTTCGTAATGCACTACCTCACCACAAACGGGGATTAGTTACAACGAGCGCACACATCAGCTAGTTGGAGTTTTCCTGTATAGAGTGTTACAACACAACTTTTTACTCGGCCGAACAGCATTTTTTGGAGGTCCAATCTATTTGACAAGTATTCGATTGAAAAAACACCTAAATAAGGACTCTGGAGTTAGCAAGTTTTCAGCAACGTCACGGAGCTAAACCCGCACAAAGATACTCTACAACCCAGCCGAACGTCTGAACTGAACAATGGATAAAACCTCTAGACTTTTGCCTTTGTAGAAAAAATGGAAGGAAAATGTGTTGGAGATGACCTTCACATAATGAACATCTTCAGCTGCAGCAAGTTTTAAATCCGAATTTATTGACTGAGTTCAATACGACATAAGCCACTCCTGGAAACACAGACTAAGACCAGTACGGTTCCTCACACGATTGCCAACAAACATTCAAGTAATCGACAAGCTCCTCAAAACATGATATATTTGTTCGAGTTATAGACAGATAGGTCTACGAAGGTTTATCTACTTTGACAAACTTGTTCAGGAAAGTGTCTGCGTGTGACAAAGATGTACGGGAACCGAATAATAAGTAACAAGTCACAGCATTTCAGTAACATATGCCACTACAGAATTGTCGTTAAGCAGTATTCCCAGATAAAATTGCGTCAAACTGGACAACGCAGCATTATTGTTGTCAGTAGTTTATGCGAATACTGACTATAATTCCAGGAGCAAGAGAATGATGTACAAGTGTTGATTTGTGCTTTCCAATTCGATGTCCATACATATACCCAGTCATCTTATTTGGACAGCTTAACAAAAGATAGTCTTGATATTTCCTTGATGACTGAGCTGGACGTGCTTAACGTTTGAGATGCATCACTCGTTCGAACACAACATTTCCCAGCAACTGGCAAACCTTGATCTGTTTATGGTAACCATAGGTTTACTGTTATTGATAGTTTGAAACGTTAAACAATACAAGTCAACTGTTAACAAAAATTAGGTCACAACTTTCTCTATTTCTCCGATAATATAATCGAAACTAACCACAATGATCATCTGTTGAAACTTACTTCTCTAGGTTTGACAAAAATTATGTATCGAAAGCACGAATAACACCAGTAGCACCAGTAACACGCTTATCATGAAGTTACAAACGTAGTTTCTATATAATTGTATACAGCTCGCAACCGTCCTTGAATTTCATCCAGCCGGTGCTGCATCTGATGCGGTGTTCCTGGGCGATTCGTGCTAATACAAGTAACACAGTGAGCCATAAATGACATTGGTAACTGGTGCAAACAACTCATTTTGTGCTAAGCAGCCGAAGAAGTCCGTCTGGTCTGGTTATTTTACTAGTAAGCTTCAAAGCCGGTGTTGGTTGGATTCGCCCGAAGTGACTTCCAAAAGTTGGCCAGTTTGGCTGATTTATCTTCGTGTCTATTCACACTAGTGGTTAACGTAGGTACTCTCCCGTTTGCCTTGATCCGTCCAGTTGGTTTGCTGCAACCATTGGTTAGAAAAACAGTCGTCAAGCCTGCTGACCGAAATCAAATTTCAACCTGACTCGTACTCAAACTCTAGAAGCCTGATGATTCGGTGACAAAACCTGATCCACTGTTTGCAACACATTATTAAAAGTCATGAGTCATGTGCCTAATGAGCGGCAGGACAGATTGTCGAATGTACTTCTGCACACGGCGCGGCCGAATCGACAAGCGCGCCCCAGTGAACTAAGCCACGAATCACTGTGAGCGCACAGCGTGACCAAATGTACCCTTGTTTCTGTTACTCCATGGGCATATTTTCACAACGTCTAGTTATTGCGCCATGGCATACTAGATATTCGTCTCTCCCAAACTCTCCTTGTGTTAAACATCGGGATCAGCCTGTGAAACGAATACAGGTAATTCTGTGGCACTTCGATGGACGTTTTGCTTCGTTACTTTAATGACTTCATCTAAAACAGCCCCCTTCACTCGTTTTACCCGACGCATTAACCAACGTCTTTCATGTGATACTTTCATTGTGGACATTATGCAGCATTTTGACACAGACAAACGTAACTCGGCCATAACGGAACAGACGCAGTGGGTTACAGTTAGTGTCATAACAGTTAGCAGTATAAAAAAGGGTGAATTTTATCCGTGAAACACTAGCGCAGAATGCTGAACTACCAGGGTAATTAAACTGCCAAGCAAATATCTCTAGTTGACAACAGCTTGGAAAATGTCATCCGAAATTTAGTTAGGTTCAACACGGTTTGATAAATCAAACTTGACCAATATAGGACAGTTTAAACTGTTGACTACAGACGTTTACGGCAACTTGCCTTAAACGTTCGTCTCAATGAGTATGGAATAACAGCTGGTCCAAATGTCCAACAGCTAACTGATGGACGATCGCTTTGACCCAATTGGGTTTCATTAGCGTCATGCTAGTAAGACGTGTTGTGTCAAGATATTGTTTAAACTTACATTTTGTCACTCAGCATCTATTTTCGTAACTGATTTTTATTTACTGAAACACTTGAGCTCAGCAGATTAAACTCTCTTCTTTCTTTTCATAACTTAGACCTCAGGATTTCTTTTTCCGAATCCCTGCCGACAAATCCGATGTGATGACTCAAAATCCAGTTGCAACATCGGACGACTTCTGGTTTGACAGATGGTCCATAGATCGTTTTGCCATGATGTATGGTGTGCTGTTTGGCCTATTTTGCACCTGGCTCAAACGGCACGGTTTGCTAGAAGAACGACACACTTCAGGAGCGGGTCATGCTCTTGTTCAAGGAATCTTGTATCCACGTCATCTAATCAGATGGCTACAAACTCCTAATGGCGAATGGAAAAGTGATGATACTTCACGACAAAAGTTGCAGTTTGGTTTTAAAAATTCAGTTTTCGAGAGGATCAAATGTAAACGCTGGTTAGCAGTGCTATTCCTCATATCTAGCCCGGTCATTTTTTACGTAAGTGCCGCAAATCTGTGCTACCAGCTTTGGAATATTCCTTGATTCTATTATTTTCTGTAGCTGAAGAAGAGTTACTAGGCCAATGAAAAAGCTCAGTGAAGGTCAACACATCCTTCCATAAATGGTATGCATACAATGCAGACATGAAGCAGTGTGAACAAAATTGGTCTTTTAGAAGAGTTAACATTATCTTAAAACCAATGACTTAGGGGTTCACATTAAGGACCAGTTGACAGTTGCATTTCATTATACATGTTCGGTATGATACGGATGAAGTCTGAATTTAACTAATTTTGTTACGAAGATATTCCACTTGAAATTCACAGCAAGAAAGTGTCCGATCAAAAATGTTGTTTGCTTGAAATCAGTAACACTAACGCCAGAAATTAATAGAAGATTCCTGCTACGTCTAATCGATATCTGTACATTGTAAATCAGCTTGCAGAAATCGCTCAGGAATATCCTTCAAAGGTATGGGAATACCAGGCAGAGGAAAATATTGCTTCATGCGTTCGATCAGTAGAATGCATTGGTGGGACTGCTGATGTTTTGCAAACGTAATATCCAGCTTTATTACCAACAAGAACTGCAGTCATAAATGTGTAGCAACAGTTTCACTCTCCGGTTCTCGTGTGATGGACATTTTGTGAGCGAACTTAAAATGTGGTTATCAATCACTTGCCACAATAGGAATTCTGCGTCATCAGTGAGGACTTCAACATGAGAAGTGTTCCGTTAATACTTGACTTTTTTTGCACCAACATTAAGTTCAGCCAGTTTTCAAAGGAAAACAACTGGTGAAGCTTTCCGAAATTTAAACTAAATGGTTCAAAATACGTGAACAGAAAACGGGTTTTTACAAATTAGTATACTGCTGTAGTAAAACCGGTAAATGGAAAGAGGTTGAAGGTTTTGTTGACAGCTTATTGAACAGGGTGAACTTTTGCAAGACTTTTTCCAACAGGATGGACTCTTCATACGCTTATAGGAGAAGGTAGAAATGGTCAACTCTTAAATTAAGTCAAGGCCTGTAAATAGGATACAATTGTTTTTTAAGAAACGTTGAACGACTGAGTCCATTTCACGAAGATTAAAAGTAATCGAGGTATATATCTTCCCTATTCAGTTTTAACTATGCTCCAGTTTGACCCCGTTAACATGTCACATCCCAGTGACAAACTTTGGTTACATTTAATGCAAGCTCATCTGTGTGCCCATGCCGAGCATCCTATGTTTACAGTCATACAAGATGGAGCACGCGAGAACGATCTGGGTTGGTTAAACAACAATAGGAATGAAATAATTTACAATGATGGCGGTCCACAAAGACGAACATCAGTCAGGTATTCCAGTCTATCTACAACGCTGATACCTTTCAAATACACTATAGAATAGTTGAACTCAATCAAAGATCGTGAGATCTGAGATGTTAATTGTGGTGGTGGCAATGAGTATACTACTGAGCTACTTGGATCGTCATGCTCAGAAGAACTTCCTGTAGACACTGCGGCAGCTCATGCCTGAACTTAACTGAAAACAATATTCGAAGCAGTCACCGTGTACCGCTTAACAGTCCTGCAGTCTGTTATCTTTCGTTCCTTCGTTAAGTTTCCTCACAATTACCTGGAACGTCTCTATTCCCTCCATATTCCCACTGTATTCATGAGAATGTAAATGATCAAATAAAGCCTTTCGATCAGACTCACGAAGTAGGTGCAAATTTGATGTGGAAATCAGATCAATTCAACGACGTCATTAAGAATCACTGGTGTGAGACCAGTCATGGCGTAGTGGAGAAGGACGAAGTTGACTTTATAAGGGGGTTACAATTGTCTGCTGTGAAACCCGCGTTCGGCGGTATCAAATGGTTACTACTTGCTCAGATTTCATACGGTTTGGGAACAACTGACCAAAAGAGATGCAAGATTATGTCCCAACTTTAGAGTCCAGTGGCAATAGTCGCCGTTGGTGTTAACGATCACAGTCTGACAGCTCTCAAGTAGATTTGACAAACCGTGTACATGTTCGCGAAATTCTCATCAGGCTTTATATGATGGTTATATGACGGGTGGGAATCAACCTGACTGTAAGTAGATTGTGAAACTGTTATATAACAATTCTTCCTGAATCCTTTCTGATAGCCATCTTGTGGTTTTCTCCAGAAGAGACACAAGACGGTGGCGTAAATTTAGGCCAACTAACTTTGAAATATGACGCAAATGGCTAATGTTTCGAATAACAAGATCACCCGCGTAACAGAAAAGGCACTTTTAACCCTCTTAAGTGAAGTCCACTGACTCACGCGAGTCAATATTCTCTGGAGTAACCGAAGTAAGAGTTCAGCGACATGGGTTTAGTGATTTTGGAGCTCAAGGGTTTGCGTTGTATTAAAACTAATGACAAGCACCGCCTGTTCTTAGGCTGTATAAGCTGCCCAGTGTAAGTTCAGTATAAAATTATGCTACTGCAGTGGAACTCTTAATCGGGATAGCTTCAGAAATCACTAACAAGTAACGATATCTCGAAGAAAGTCGATGAGAAGAATAAGTCAATGGTTTGGATTTTTAATGTTTGGATTTCTGTACAAGCTTAATGCAATGGCGCTCGTCTGGACCGTGTCCTGTTTTGTTCAGTGGTCTAGCTGTCTGTTCCGATCCGGGCCCAATCACGTCATGAGCGCGTGTGTATCGACCGCAGTGAATCACATCCAGTTGGAGTGTTCCAATTAGCTGAGCGTGCAGATGGTGACTGCGTGTGTGCGTGCAAGCATGTGGAAGAGGGATATCAGGTCGCTGTATGTGTGGGGGGCGCTTGTGCTGGCTGGGCAGTGAGCATCACTCAGACTAGACGGCTTGTCACGTGATGGACCGCGTGAGAGTACGAGATGACGGCCAGAGCACCCTACGATAGATCCATTCAACTAACCACGACTATAGTCACCTCATTTTTTATCAAGGTCATATACCATATGACACATCCAATTATCTCATTTCATTTTTCTGCATTATATTTCAGTTATGGCTACACTACGTTTTTCACTGTTCCGAATTCAAAAAGCACGAACATCCACTGGTTTCGCTGCTTCTGGTATGTACTATTCTCTTAAGATGTTGGATCTTTTTGACGTTAGGTAATTACAAAAGGCGCAATGTCAACAAGATTTTTTAGTCTCTCATTGAAAACAAAATTCACTGCACCGTTAAATAGAACACTTGATGATCTTATTTGGGAAATGATGTTCCAAACATTTCCCACTTAAGGTATGTGTGTGTTAGATCAACAAGTTGGTCCTAGGAGACAATATGGTAGACCACGTTGACACCAGGTTGGTATTCGTTGCAAACTTTTCACATGCCACATGCAGACAGGGTTTTCGACCCTGATACACCCAATTTACAAACCACTAGAATGGTACACCCAATTAAGTACATTCTAATGTGTTAACACTAGATGACGCTTTGTTTTTCTTGGTCGTGCCACAGGTGTAGACTGGGTCAGGAAAAATGTAATGTGCATATAAAAATTTAGTCAAGTGGAGGAGTTTGCAACGCTAGTAATAGATTTTGCGTTCCTATGAAAGGTTGACTATATTGACTAATGGTTTAAGCATTAACACTCAAAATATAGAGTACAGTTTTCATACGCATTGAGAAGTAGCATTCGACTGTTGTTAGTTTATCAGCATCTAACCGTTCATTTTCATTAAAAAATGAACCTTTGATACAATTTACTGAACGTTATCTAGCTGATGAAGGGCGCTTCGACTGAAACTGGTGGAGACCAGCTAGGCTATTATTTACTAGACCACAGAAAAGAATACGGTACACGAAACATTTAGTCCGACGAGAACAAGTTTTCCGTGATTTATCTCCTCTCCGTTAACACAAAGCGGGCAGTAAATCTGACATTTGCTGAAGTACACTTATCAAAGATGTGGCAAGTTGGCATTTCCCACTTGGATTTTAGCGATGCTCAAGGTAGCATAGTCCGAGACATCAACTGTTGGCAAGTCATATCGCCTGTAAGCGACTGTTATAATATAAGCAGAGGACAGGTACCTAACCCACACGAGTCTGAATAAGTAATTCTTGTTTTACCAGCCCCAAAGTACACGCATCATTGTGATTCTCAATCTGCATGCGGCATGATATATTTTTCGCTAATTTTGCTTTGTCACCAAGCAAGGTCATCTAATTTTATTACTGCGTCAACTTTTGCTGAAACTGTTTGATACAAAGCCAGTCGTGTGATGAAAACTCAAAACATTGTCGCTCAGTCGGCAACAATCATGGAAGATCAAACTATTTACAGAAACTTCATAGACATATTCTTATTGTATCCACTGTTTAAACATTACGTCAAACGACATTTTAACAGACACATAACCATAAAGTGTGTCTTCGAAATTGAGGATCTTCTAATCCAGTTTCAAATGAACAAGTGAAATTCGTTGCACAGTAATATTATTGTTATTATCTAATGCAATGTAACGTATTAGAACAAGACAAGGTCAGATTGCGAACATAGGTGACGCTTTTCGTAATGATTCATTTTACCAAACAGATCGTAATGAGCTGATGATTATCCATTCACGTCCAACTAAAATAAATCCATCAACTTTGTTCAGACGATACTAAGGTGGTTCTGTGTAATAATTAGGAGGGTAAATTTAGCCTGAAACAGAAGTGTACGAAAGCTTCTGCGACGGTTATTTTTGTTTCATCGTGCATTTTGTTCAAGTCGTCCGACTAACTTTGTCCTTCGAACGAGTTAGTTGAATCCCGTTTGTGGTGTGGCTTAATTACTCAGAGAGGAAACGTCCTTAACAGCAGGTGTTTCATTCCTGAGAAAAAGCAGAGTTCAAATTGCCAATGGTCCGGAGTTCAGTTAGTGCAACTTACCACCACATACGAAAGTAATAATGCCTATTGAACCTCTAAATTGTTCCAAAACTAAGCAACTCTGACTGTGTTTGGTAAGAAATACACATTAGTTGTAAAATCAGAAACTTCTTACGAGTTAATTTGCTATTCTACTGTATCAGGTTTCTGCCTACATCGCATTCCGGAACTCGCTCGCTTATGTGTTCCCAACATATAGCGTTGTGCTTGCCGCTGTTGGTCAATTTTCTGGAGAGGTGAGCATTCATATAAGTATTATTAATGATGTTAGAAAATGCTTATTCAACAACCGCATGTAACTAATAGGAGCCTAACAGGAACCTATTCAAATGTGTGTAACGCTGTTACTTGTTTGTTTGAGACCAGGTTGCCTAAACAAACTTTTCAGTGGGATAAATCAAAAGTTATAAAACTTGAAAAAGTATCTCACAGTTTTTTATCATTTGCTCTCAAATCAGCACATCAATCCACCGTGAAGAAGTTTAGTTCCTGTTGGAATTCATGTGTTAAATGTAGGGCCCAAATTTACGAGCCCCAAATTGCATCAATATGACCGCAAGCTGCGTACGCGTTTCTCGTGAAAGGTTGGTAATTTTATTACTAATGAAGTACTGACAGGTAGTGTAGTAGACTTCGTAAACTAATGGTCACAACTGCGAACCGTCTATGCTGTCGGTGGACTCAAGCCAGAAGAAGAAGCAACGTGCCCAAATCTGATAGGTGACCTATTGGCAGTTTGACTATCCAATGAAAAGTGGTCAATGATTCTCAAGCTGGACCTCTTCATCCGCAAACATGGAAACGTTGACGGAATCTACAACGTTATCCTAAGGAGCGTTTTCCAAACATTTCAAGCCGGAATCCAGGAATACCCTTGATGGGAAGTGAAATCGCAATAACTTCAAAGTCCAGGAGTTTTGCTGTTGGGCCACACTTATATGACTTATGTATTACACGTTCACACACCCCATCAGTGTGGATGAGCACAGTTATCCTCAGGTGGTCGCTTTACACTCATACGATCTTGAGGGCATGAAATATGGCCTAAGCAGCTTTTACTGATACAAATCCCTAAACAATCACCCGGTTCGTCCTTAAATAGATGTGAACCAATCTTTCCCCGACAAGAATTTGAATAAAGGAGACAGTAGGCTGACATTGTACAATTTATGTCCGGACAAATGTCACTGCATCTTTACGAGTGCATACTACAGACCATTTATATATCAGTATGAGAACGCGAACAGGATGCCGGAGAAAGTCAATTGTCAGAGTGCACAATCATTGTGACGACCACGGTAGCGACAACTCTATAAACAGATGTTTCTGAACACACAACACGGGTTTGAACTTTCGGATTGTAACAGCTTCACTATAACTCAGTGTTCGCTTGTGTGGTGTTGAGTAGATATGCCGTTGTTGGATCGCGTTGGTTTTGCGTCATTAGAATATGACACGCAATGGTTGATACAGGCTCCTTGTTTCTATACGCGGTTGTAACGTCATATGTTTACTTGACCTGGTTCTTGACCATTTCGGGATGTGCTCCTTGACCCTAGTTTGCAACTGCCGCTCAGTCCTGCCTATGTAGGGTACCCCGCATCTACATCGATATTCATAGATAACGTTGGATTTAGCTGACTCGGATACCGGTTGTTTCTCACAGGGCGTTGGAATCCCGAATGTTCCGAACAGGATCACTGGGATAACTGCGATAGAACTAACCAAACGGTAGTGTATAAGTTGGCATACATCATCACCCTTAAGGGGAAAATGAAGATATACCGGCTTTTTGGACATTGTGTAGGGTAGATGTGTTACGTGAGGATCGGAATCAGGTTTGAACTGACATTCTTTTTCTTTATGAATAGAAGTTCCAACTTGCAACACAAACTCTGTTTGGGGGTGAACATTTAGAAGCATTACATATCCGTCATCCCAACTCATTTCGTTTGTGGACAGCCCAAATCTAAATTTTAAAACGAACCGTTTCTTTCTGTACAACAAAGAAGTGAACAAAACTTTTACTTACCATTCTTGACGGTACTGTGATGGTACTGTGAATAAGGCTGCAGTTCATCATAACAGTGATGTGGGATAACAGAAAATAATTATTGAAAGGAACAAAAATGAGTGAAAAAACTAAGCACAATAATTATAAATGACATGAATGCAAGCAAACTTTCGAATACGGCAAACCTGTATCTCGCGTAGGGTTTCTTGTCGGTGGTTTGAGTGGTTGAGAGAACTTCGGCCGGACAGACGGTATGCCCTCAACTTACTGAATGGACTGGTCCATAACTCTATATTCTGTTACCATATTGTCCGACTGTTTTTGGCCTCAGTGAACAATACCTTGTATGGTACACGCTCAGTTAAAATGTGGAGTACGTGACACAATAATCACGGGCTTTGCAATGTCGTTGATGGCATATTTCGAGCATTCCGTAATACGCGTTGGCTGACGCCGCATTGCCTAAGCGATCATCCCACTTGATGTGGACTGATTCAAAGAGACAATGACGATCACACACCACAAGTCTGGTGATATCTTCGTTGTGCACAGGCCACAATTCCGAACCAAACAGCAAAACAGAACATACGCAAGAATTATATATTATTCATTCTGGGAAGCTAGACGTTTTTCCGATGACACTTATGTAAAACTGCACAAAGTTTCAGACGGATTTCTTATAGGAACATAAATGTAAAAATGCTTTGGCGACGAATTCGCACTTTCCACATTGGAGGTACGACGCGCATTAAAACCAGTGCAGTGATTCGCTCCGTTCACCATGGCTTGCATGTCTTTGCCAGGAGTGCTGAGCAAAATTGTACCATTAGTACATTCCATGTCAGTTAACCGAATGTCAGAAAAAATTCAAACACCAGACGGTGTTCAGTATGTTATCCAGGTCCAAAGAGCCCACAATCATCCGTTCCCCGTGGTTTCGCCAATGATCCAGGACCCGTCGTAAGGTAAAAATATGGTGGATGTACCTTCAATAAGCTGGAAATCTCACCTGCTTTTTTGCCTGTTTAATTTTCCCTTATGGTCTGATGTTCATTTGATAGTCAAAGAAGCATCACTTCGTCGTCAATGACTTACTCACTGGCCTCATATAATGTCGACTCACCGAATGCACAGAGGAAGTGGTCGGACAAATAAACGCTTCGCTTTTCATGTCGTGTTGATTCCCGAAAAAAACACGCTAGATTCAGCGCTGTTTCACGCTTCAGTTAGTGCAAGATAACGGTTAATTCTAAATATTCCATGTTGTTGCTCGCGTGGGTTGTGACTACCTGAAAAACTATACGTCGGGTAGTAGTGAATATTCAACTTCACATCTAAATTAAGGGAACTTCTAACGTATCGCTTTAACTTATAGCAATATGATTTGAAGTTGTGACAAGTAGCAATGGTGTGAATGTTCCGTTATTTCAGCGATAACGAAGTGCTTATCTGAGTTATAAGGAAGCGCATACTATTCGGCAGGTAAGTATGAGTATTTCGTTGTATGGAATCCAACATTAATGTATGTGCAAAACGTTTTCACTGCGGCGTGGTACTAAACATGTAGAAGCAACTAGTTTACAAGTCGACGTAAAACGTCCTGAACGTAGTAAACCGGATATACTAACCGCAAATTATTATCCATAACGGGCTGGTTCATGGTCTTTTGAAAGTTTTTGACTGTGTCACATTTTGAATGACTTACATTCACACTTAGAAAACACCGATAAATAAATAAATCTGCCAAGAAATATCTCTTTTATGTCATTTTTGTCACCTCTGCAGTTGTTTATTGCCCATCTTCACATCTGGCTCTCGGCTGGCTTCCCCGGAATGTTGGTGCCAATCCCTGACTACCCCACATTAAGCTTCACTTTGACCACTTGGATTCTTATGTGCGTCTCTCACGAAGTGCAGCAGTTGACTGGTGAACTGTACCCGTTTATCGTGCCACAGACTCCATCCGAATTGCCTCGGAAATTATTCTGGTTAAGCGTATTATATTTGTTTCTTAATGCGATATGTTGTTAGACTGTAAACGAGGTGATATTTTATACTGTCCCAGTTTGTAGAAAAAAGAATTGCTTGCTGAAGTATATCCACTGTTCAACCGTATTTTCTGTTCTACATTGGTCTACACGATCCAGATGATAGGTGGATGATGTATCTGATGCTGTGCAATGAAGAAACAAATTACTCTTTATTTATCGGTTTAATGTTATTAGTTAAACTGCTTTATAATTTAACTCTGGATATTATGTTCTACGGCAGTCTGATCAAGTTGCAGTTTACTGTGCTGATACAAATGCACCAACGCTAGCATCACTGTTATCGAACAACAATGTTTTTCTATTCAGCTGTTGCTGGTGTGTGTAACTCACGCAAAAACTGTGCCACTTTACAAAGTTAGAAAATGAACTTATCTATTTCTACTGCTTTCACATTCTACTCACGGCTTTTGAAAATGTGCTAGTTTGCACAGACTTAAGCGCCTTAAATGATCAGAAATTGGTGACGAATCTTGTGCTACCCTGTATTAGTGAACCGCCCAATAAAATCGCTGGATCCGAATCGGTTTTAACAGGTTGAGTATTAGAATATGCTTTTGTGCTATATACCACGTTTTGCAGTCATCACGCCTAGGACTGACATCCGTACTCCCAAAGCAGTTCGAATATAAAAATACAAACCGAAAGTGCAAACCGATAGAACACCACCAGCGCAACAGATATTTAAAACACATTTTTGGTAATTGTTTAGCACACTCTACACCTGTACCTTATGGCAACCTGCCTGGTTAGAATGTTTTAAACAAAACGGGTTGTCAGTACATGGCGAACAAGCTCTTCTTTGGTGTCAGCTTCAAACCAAATACAACACGCTAAATATGAAATTATCATATAGATTGAACATCACCCACAATTGATCGCAGCTGTCGCATTCCCATTAGTTATCAAGTCAAGATTGTTTGGAATCTAACACAGTGTGAATCTAGTGGCATTTGGACATTACGGCCATGGTTACTATGGTGCCGTGTCCAGTGTTCCAACGCAGCAGGCCATGGTAACTTCAGTGCTTGAAAACTGACTTCTGCGCGTACAGAACAGGACTTCGCAGTCGGATTCCGATCGCCTACGCAGCAGTCATGACACGACATTTCACATCTCTAGTGTGAACATGTGTGACGCAGTAGATCGATCTGAATGCGACATACACGCTAACTCTATAATACTCCTCAACTAAGTGAGCAAAAATTGCGCTGGTAATGCCTCGTTTGTTGTCTAGTCGTCAGCCAATCTGAATGGTGTTCGCATATTCTCTCTGACAAAAACCCTGTTCTGCGACCAATATGACCTGCTCCGCAGAAACAAGAGAATAAATAAATACAAAACAAGGTAGCATTACAAAGCACTGTATCTTCGAGGTAAAGACGTACGACTGGCTCAGAGGTGAGTGTTAGTCTTAATCGTGCAGCACGAAACTTTCTTACCAGGACCGTATCGAGCTTTCTGGTTAGCAATGCACTTAACGTTTCGCTTTGCTAAGGCTTTCTGCACGGCAGAAAACTCACGGTCTTCCGGTTGCCTTTCGTTGTATGTTTCGAGCTAGGAATCTGTTCGTATATCCGTCAACACGAAACGTACCATATCACAATAATCACGTCCGTAATCTCCAAATGACATTAGATTCACACTTTATTATGTTCTACAAAGTCCTGACTTGCCAGCTAATTTTCATATCTGTTGTGTTGTAGTTGGCCTGAAGGTGACACACCAAAAACGAGCCTGTTCGCCACGTTTTGACATTTGACGAAATCCCCGGGTATATTTAAATAGCTAAAATAGAATGTCTTTCGAAATACTGTTGAGCGTGTAGCTCATCCGTTAACGTGGTTTGCTCTTACTTCGATAAAAGCGAGGCCTAGGAGTATATCCTGACCAGTAAGCTAATTACATCATCTCAGGTGGTTCGCATACCTCGTATCAAAACCATCACCTAAACTTTACGAAGTCCGGTTTTTGGTAGAATTAGCCGATTGTTTGGTTCCACTAACAACACCGCTTTCGGGTTCCAAGTTGTTGGTTTTGTTTCAGTGGATGCGAACAAATATATCAGCTGGAAACTTAGCATGACCATTCTAGTATGAAAACAAACAATCGATAGCCGAGTGAAAATACACTGCCTTTGGTTAGGTTTATGGGAAGTAACATCTGTAACTCATTGATGAGTTGTTTAATAGTTGCTCTGCTTGAGTACTGCTAACCGTAACTGTGAATTATTGACAAAGAAATAAAAATCCGTTTCTGTGTTAGTCTTCCAAACGTCAGAACGAGTCGATCGTTTGCAAAAAAAACATATGGTTACCACTAATCCGAATAAACCTAGTCATTTCTGATTAATTGAAGATTGTAACTGCACTCGATAACATCCGAACCCAAGCAACCTAGACGGATAGCGAACTACAGCAACTGGAACGATTTTCTATTCCTGTGGGCATTCCCGCAGAAACAAATTTCGGTCAATCCGAATATGGTTATTTTTCACAAAAACGGTTGACTCCATTAAGCGCTTACAATATGCGTGAGTCACAATTAAATCCATCAGCTCCTTTAATTATAAGAATGACATTCTTCACCTACGAAGAGCATTAAAAATGAACGTGGCACACATGCAACTGGTGTATAGTTCTGGTTTTATTTTCAACGGTGGAAGCAGTGTATAGTATAGTACGGGGCGTCAAGATTGATATGCTCACCAAGCTTATTGGCAATTCTCAGCGCTCAGAAACTGATTGACAGTTAAAAAAACTCACATATAGTTTTTATGAAATATCTCATCGAAACAGCCTGTTTTTATAACTGGCAATATCTGTGTAGGCATGCTGGCCGTGTTAGCAACAGCACACGTACATCGTGTGACAATAAACAACTTTCCCAGATCAAGGGTAGTCTGAATGCACAAAGAAAATGAGTATCCCATAGTGGCATTCATTTCAGAGGTGATGCTTCGGAAAAATGAGAACTTTGAGAATGTAATCGAAGTGTTGTAGTTGATGCACATGGCAATGATCAGTTCGTCCTTTTGGTGCCGGTGGAGAGTATGCTAAATGCAAAGCCGCTGAGAAAAGACCATGTGTGGTTGCACATAATATTTTGACCGACCGTCAACTAAAAATACGGCATGAACAAAAATCTGCTTCTCTGCAACTCTTGGGTACTTGCTGAACAAAATACTTCACAAGTAGGACTGACGTTTCAGACGATAATTGCATATAGTTCATTCAACGCTGTCTCCTAATGAATAATCGGGAACAAGTAAATAAGGCTCACGTCACCAAAAGGATACACACTGAAGATGAGCTTTTAAACATAATTGCAGAGTTCTAAACCACGTCCTTGACCTCAGTGAATGCCAGCAATAATTGTCATAGTGTAAACCAGAAAAACCTATGAAAGAAAGTGAAACAACTTGAGGTGGGTACACCGACGTTGACGGAGACTACACGGAATAATCCACAAGCAGGGAAGTATAGCACGTGAGGAGGAATTGTGTTAATGAAGTTATTTTTCAGAAAGATGGTTTAGTGGGCCTGGAGATAATATGTTTCATTACGGTGTATTCACCTAGAGAGTAAATTAGGAATGAGAGTTGGGCATTCATCTCTTGTAGTCAACGAAAGACAGAATAGTGTTTGGTGGATACAGAATGCACTTCCTTCAACTGCTCGCAAAAGCAAAGGAATTCTTCCCAACGGCATCTGTCACATAACAGTTGGCAGTGTGGAAGAAGGTGATTGCACACTGGAAATCGAATAACGAGACATTTTCATCAGATTAGCCGATGTTAATATGCCTACACCACGATAACCGCGACGCACAGGGACTGTCGATCAATAACGATGTTCCGATACAGATCTACTCAAGTGAATCTTGCAAACAAACCGTTGACTTTCAATATCTGCTCCTGCACCGCCCAGCCTGCTGCACTCCACCGTCTAAACGTACTTCGGCCCTCATTCATCACAATGTTTGTTTCGAGTTTTTCCACTTGTATCCTACTGTTATGTAGTGTTGCTTTGTAGCATAAAACGCTGTTGGTCACCAGTATTATTATTCACTAGGTTAGCTTGAATAACTCTAGACCCTGCAGTTAATTGGAACATTTACCGCCACCAGAGCAGTCGTTTGAATACCGTATGAGATCCAGGCTGAAAGTGTTGTCCATATAATCTTTAATTAATAAAACTGCCATGCTTGTTGCCACACGTCACATGCTACGTAGCATGGAGTTATTCAGACAAAAACGAAGTTACTTCTTTTGATGGATGGGATGCCGAAACGCTTGTTTAGAGGCACCGAAAAAAGGACACTGATTATTGTATTCAATTTGTAAACTTTATCACACACGAGACGCATCGCACGCGAAGTTTCTTTTTATCAACCTACAAGCGACACAGGCTACCAGCATGCTGAACACGTATTCAGTGTACTAATTGAATTGTATTTATTATAACTCACCTATTCACTACAGGGCATAAGATGGCTGACTCAAGGAAATAGCAAGACCGTGAGGCACGCATGTCAGCACAACGGAAATATTGACGTCTGTTTGATTATGTGATGCAACGGTATTGGTTGACTACTTTGAGGCCATGTACCAAACAACCAACAGTAGAAGGAATAATATATATCCAGTCTATGTGGTTTTGTTTGATCAATCAGGCCGACGTATGTCCTAGAATTGTAGACTATTATATCATACCACGGATTCACTCACACAATATACTTGCAGTAAAATGAGGCCCATTTGGAATGAAATACGGTTATGTGTGTATTTCGTCTAAACTTCCATTTAGGATAAGTCGGTTCCCGTTGATCTTTAGGCTAATACCTTTAAAAATTTGAGACAAATGTCAAAAGCCTGTGTACTCATCTTAAAATTTTCGTAACACAACGTGATACATCTTAAACACACCGTTTCAGTTTGCAGATTTTGGACTAGCCAGTGTGCCATTGCAAGATGTAGTTGAATCCGCAATACAAGATGTCCGGTTCAAAAATGGTTCGGTTTATCCTCGAACCTAATTAAGTCAAGCAGAGATATAATCGCTGATGGAACACCAGTTTAATAGACAACATCACGAAATGTTATAGCAATACAATATTGAGAGTGGATTTGAGGATTTTGATTTAAGTCAATCTAATTGGTAAACACTCTGTCTATCCAGAATTATCGGGATGATGTCAAAATATGTTAAATAACCACCTCACTGTTGCAGGCAGTAGTTTCCCAACACGATCACTGCAACCCGGATTACTTCGGCTGGCTGAAAGAGATCTTCATCTGTTTTAACCCTGTATGAGAAACCATTCCCATATCTCATAACCAACTCCTGGAAAAAATCGTTCTTTTTTGTAATAATCACTAGTGCTGGACGAGGCAATGATATACGTTATTCAGCTTACTGCGTTAGACGTCGAAGTAAGCACATAAAACGTTATGTTAAATCATGCCACTGTCACTATTAGCATCGGAAATCGGACGATATTCAAAGATTGCAACACTGTTTTCGGTGTGGAGATATGCGGTGGATGACAATATTGTTAGCTCCAACTTGGGAATCGTCCAGATGACTGAGGAAAGTCCACATATCCGTCTATTTATCTGCCCGTATGTTTGTGCGACCCTGACAAGTTGTGCTGTATAGTTTATGGATGCGATTGCCAGTGTACGTTCACCTGGTGACTCGGGCACATTCGAGAACCGCTTCTGCTCTGGATTGAAGCTCAGTAGATGAACCGTAAGTTTAAGGTTTTATCTACCGTAAAATATGATCCAGTGGAAAAATGTCAGAAAACATAGAACCATCTTCGAATGTACACGAAATCACAGGCTATTCTTCCTTGAAAAAAGGGTATCGGATACCGGATTTATTTTAGGGTGGAAAATCCCCGAGGCATATTCCCCCAAGTAGTAATGTTGGCAATGCGTAAGCTGACATTTTACAAAGAAAAGATATGTCAACAGAATATGGGCAAATAGACCTCAACTTGATGAGAATCTACTGATGGCTGTGGATATTACCTAAGGTTGTTAGCGCCATCGTCGACTGAACACCGAGAGTTAACACAGATTGAAACAGAGTACCATATTCAAGGTAACAGAAAGGTAATGAATGGGACTAATTTTCTGAAACTTTTGCGCCTCAACTCAAACGCACGATTAGTGCTTCACATACCAAGCGAATTATATGGTAATTGGCGAACGTTGAATGAATAAACACACAGCTGTTTAGTAGTTACCTCACATGACGAAATATATTACTCCACGTAGTATTTCAAGTGCTAAGGAACTGTTACACAGCTAAAAACTGTTGAACTTGCTGGTGTGGATGACGCGAAGGAAAGCTGTAATAAAGAAGTTGCTGTGGTAGACAACTTTCGTGCGCAACGATTACACAATCCCGACTTACTTGGGAACAGCTCCACATGCCTGTTCTATAACAATATTCCGTACTAGTCCAATAATGTCAAACCACTACTGTGCTTTACACACTTTTAGCATGATTCTTCGGCTTTTTATTTGATCACGTCTTCAGTAAATGAAAACAAACTAACCCATTGTACATGGAACATAAAATAACAACGTTGATTTCAAACCACATGTGATATTTCATTAACAGCTCTGGTTAGCCTAATTCGAAAAGAAAAGATGATTACCTGTTTCGTAATCAAGTCGGAGAATAGATGGTTGAGGTTGTAGAGTAATCGAGCAAATAAAGCACAACCAAAAGAGACTAAGACCGACTGCATATAAGATAAATACTTCTAACGAGAACTTTCGAGAGGTTTGGAGAAAACCAGGTAGAGATAGTAAGTTGCGGCAGATAGAGACGTTGTCACAAAATTACCAAACAACACACAACAGCCACCAAATGCATTGGAACTAACCAACTGCTAGCAGATAAGATGGGAATCTTAAGAACCTAGTGAAAGTAAAAGTCCTTCGGTAGAGAAAAACATGGAAAACAGCTGGTGAGCAGCACATCCTGTGAAAGAGCTCACATGAGTTGATAAATCCACTACTCAAGTCAGTCGGTATTAAGACAGACCTTGACTCTTGACATAAAACGATGGCCTTCTAGCGTTGGTGAAACCGTTGTTAGCATGAAGTGTTAAGGTCCTGCTGCTAGTCAAAGTAGTTTTGCAGATATTTACCAAAAAGCTTTAAGGTACAGGATAATTTTGTAATTCGACGCATAACCATGAACTGAAACGGTCGTCTTATCCACACCACTCTATCCGCGTCAGCAATAAACCATAGGTTTGGATGTCGTAACAGAGAGATCACAGAATTGACTATATTGGCAACTTACAAACACTGTTCAGCAGGATGGGTTAAAGAAATCGAGTACGTTTAGATATCTAATACCACAATTGCCCCGTGTTTGATTGCAAGAGTGTGATCGTGAGATGGGGGAATGTTATATAGAATGATAATGAAATATTGTTCCATCATGCAGAACGCCGGGACAAGTTTAAAGGACAATGGAACTCATCCAGTAGATTTAACAAACTGCCTACGACTCCTACAATATTCGTCCCAAGTGTAATGAGACTTTAGTAAAAGCTGATGGATCTCAGAAATGGAAACTTTTGAAAATGGTTACAGATTGCAGGATTTGTCTAAACATGAATTACTTATGAGTAGTCGGGGATTTGGTTTATTTCAATTTGAACATCACCCACAATTGATCGCAGCTGTCGCATTCCCATAGACTATCCAGTCGGCTCCTTTCGAAAAGAAGCACTAGACTCGAGTTTCGCTCTCATTAGAGCTCGTCAGTAGTGCACATCGTCGCCACTGCCGGGACTTGAACCACAGACACGCTGTTACTGAGGCAACCGTGTTTACTACTGCGCACGACCGAATTATCATATGTGAACGCTCAACCACTTTTGCTTGTGAAATAAACATGAATTGATGTTTTGTTCAGTTATTTGCATTGTTCAGCTGTTTGATTTATCGATATCAAATCAGAATGCACTATAAAGATATCTATTAACAAAGACCAGTTTCCTGGAGGATTACGTTACACCGCAACTTTACAATTGACATTCATAACCGAATGATCGGATAAACTAATTAGTTTACCCGTCCAGTCTATGAATTTGATGAATGAGGCTGAAAATCCAGATACAGTGATGGACTGATCGACTATATTCGTTTTATTTTTTCGTATACGGCAAGATGGTGCTAGCTGTATTGAGAAGAAACAACAGACATGGATATCAGTCTTAGCCGTTAAACAAGCTCATAAGCCTGTAAAGCTAAGTTTGGGTCACCGTTACACTTCGAAACACGGATTACCAGTCTCATCGATGAACACCTCATGCTCTATATTGGTGTAATCCGTTGCCATATTTAGTTCCTGCTCCAATATAGTTGTTGGCTTTGTTTGAATTGGATACCGACACCGCACAAAGGTTGAAGCAGGATTCAGGAACGTGTTGCATTCAGATAGAAGCTCAAGTGGTTTCTGCCTTTGCAACAAACTTGAGGCATTCAATTCTTCCCGAGTTTGGATGGAGGTAGTCGGAAGTACGTTCTGAAGTGAAGGGTCATTAAACCGGTTAAACTGTTCACACTCTATATTGGTCAGTTCTGCATTCTTCGATGAGTTGCTGGCCGACATCCTTTTCTGTGAGTTTTCTCCTCTACAAGATGAGTGAAACAGGAAAAAAGATTGACTGCCTTGGTAACTAAGTCTGTTTTGATTTGTTAACAGAACAGAAGACTGCATCTCTATAACGTTCGTTATCTGTGTTGTACTAACCTAGCACATACACACAACCAGTGTTTACTATATGGACAGAGAGAGGGAAAGTGTTTCTAGTGTAGTAAGAATGAGCGATTACAAAAAACTACTCAAACCACTACTAATCAGTAGGGAGGCAAGAGCATGGATTTTGACATTAAAGTAATCGCAGGAAAAATACACGAAGAAACATCGGAGTGCAGCATGACGAGATGATTTTCGGTACATACAGGAATCGAGCATTAGCGTCCGTGGCAACCGTGACGTTCAGGAACCAGTACCGTACGCCGATGAGCTTTTTCGTTTGTTGTCAAGTTGAAACGCATAACCCATGTGTTGGTTTCCTGAATAAACAACCCTTGTACTATCCGCGTTCTTGACTCACAACAATAGTACCGTCTACGGTCAGCGTTAAGCAAGATAGTAGATGAAATATTCGACAACAGCTACTTTGTGGAACAAACTCGCCATTCACCCTTGTAGAATATGGCAAATACAGTAAGTATTGGTTTCATTAGGAAACAGAAGTCAATATGATAAACTCACAACCTGTGGAGAAGTTAGGCAAAAATCCAGTCTACCGTACTTTACAACGAAACTTTTCAGACAAAACAATGTTGAGAAAGCAAAATTGTGTTGAGTGTACTATACACACTTAAACTATGTTCTTATTAAACCATCTACATCGAAGAGATGAAACAATCGTCAAGCCCATACTCAAGATATGCAATCAACCTCATTAATGCCATAACCTGCACTGCGCTGCTATGTTTTTAATAAATCTATTCTGTCCGTTTTTAAGAGCTTCTAAAAGTTTCAGTTAACACTTCAGCTGTCCTATAAACCTAGCCGTTCACACAAAAATCTATCGGTATGTTTCTGCCATCCTTCTTTTTACACAGTTTACATGGATTTATCCGCCTCTCACTCTGTTTACAATTTAGATATATCCTGGCTAAATACAAACTTATGTGAAACTGTGTGTTAACATGAAAAAACTCACATGTATGACTTCTCCAAAACCATATCAAAATTCTAGAAGGGCATCAGTTGTTTCAAGGGTTAGTTCATATCTGTTGTGTATAGCTCTTATTTGATGAATGTTTTCATATTCCAATAAACTACGTAGCTGATGCACATTTAAAAGAAACATCGTTGTTACCATATATGGATTGTATATGGATTAAAACTAGGTATACGCTAATTAGGATTTTTACAAATACATGTCGAGCAGCGCTAAGTCAAGCTAAGAATAGATAGATCAGTTAACATGAACAGTAAGACCGCAATTTAACGAAACCAGCTGTGACGAACAGTCCAATCAATGTAAAGTGGGCTTTTATGTTCACCATACAATACACCCCATTAAAAGTAGTTTAACCACCTTTGTGTTTGATATTATGGTACGGATTGAAAGAAATATAGTACTTCATCTACATCATTCTAATTGATACAAGCCTGTTGAAAGAAATGTGTACTTGCCTCTATCCACACTGCAATAAGGAATAAGCAAACCATAGTATCACTGACAGCTATCAACAAGTGTAATAATCAACAAACGTTTAGAACGTACATTCACGGCGACGTATGCTACTTCGGGTACAGCATGTGTGTGATTTTCCCATTGTGCAAAACCTTGTTAGAAGTGGTCCTAATCTTGATGGTGAATGATACGTTACATTAATCAGGCTGTGCTACGAAATGTAAGAAGGCCGCTTAGAACGCCATTTTTTATGAATGCATATTGACCGACACGAATCTTAACGCCAAGGTCAATAGTGGCATTGTTCGATAGGTTGATGGTGCCATCAATAAAGCCAAATCTGAAGTTAGTGGACACGTTGTTGTAAAACCACCATTTTATTTCTCGATCTGTCGTGTAAAGTAGCATGCTAATCACGCATCAATTCAATTTAATATTCCAGAACTTAGTGTTTCTTTTCAACGGCATCAGGCCGAGAAGTCCCTCTGAATATGAAAACTGTTGTTTTGAATGTGTATGTGGAAATCAGTCTATGACACAAATAATGCTGTGCGTTATGAGGGACTGAAACCGACCGATGAACTTCAAAAATAAAGAGCACGCAGGGCCGAAGAAGACGTAATGTAGGAAATACTTATGTGTTCGTAATCAAACAAACAACACAATTGTGATCGCAGGCAGACTTTTGAATGAACTGTGATTTTAAAAAACTTTTCCATCACGTAGTATTATTATGGTTTTAGCTAGTCAATTTCACTGAAAGTCTTAAAGTCACAGATAAAACAATAGGAAAAATATAGGCCGCAGGAAAAGTGGCACCAAACGGTAAGCAACGTAAATGTTACGAAGACATTATTTGGTACTGGTTGTCAAACGAGTTCCTTATTACCATCTCAAAGAATGCACTGACTTAGACGGTTAGAGCATGTACCGAGAAGGTCAGTTGCATGTTTGTCACACTGAACACTACTGCGGATGATATAACTGACTAATGTAAGGTGCGAGATGAAGAGATGATGTGACGTACAGTGATAAAATCGTTCACCCAGGAGTTGGCAACAGTAGGTCAGGTTCACCAGTCGGACGGAGACCTTTGTATCTGGGAGAATGTCAACTGGAGACTTTAGGTGAGGTGGTGACTGATCGATCTCAGTGACATGAATGTCGTACCTGTTTGACTGACTTATCCCTGAAGTGACTGCGCTCACTGAAGCGTGAAAGTGAAGACAGTCAGAAAGTTTTCAAGCTGATGACATTTAGCTCCTACTTATAGCTGAGGTAAATTTTGCAGAGTATAGGTATTTTAATGTTGGATGATTTGAGTCCACACAGTTGTATTTTGTACTAGTTAGATTTCCGTCCTCCTTTTTATCTTTCCTCACTTTGATAAGGCCATTTTTCTTCTTTGTGGCTGTGCGGCAGTTAAGCTACATCACGAAACACTGTTGTGTGAATGCTCTACATATGTTCAACATCACATCAATGATAGCGGTTCTCCGCCCCCATAGATTTCTCACTCTGGCTACATCGAAAAAGACCGGTGAGCTCAATGATCCCTTTCGTCCGAGCTTGTCAATATTGCCTACTTTCGCCATGACCGAAATTAAAGCCTCGGCCACCCTGTGTTGACCACTACGTCACTGACTTCAAACTAGGCGCGACTGAATTATCATAGACAAACGCTTGGCCACGCTGGCTTGTAAGTAGTGGTCAGATTTCTCGACCTTCTCAAGGGGAGACACAGTAACCGTCCTGTTAACTCCACAACTGGATTTTTCCTCAGGGTTGAAATCACAGCGTCAGTTGCAATCACGTGTGAGTGATGTTCAATTCACGTGAAGCAAAATCTCCTACCACTCAACAGTAATCAAAATATCGTTCGGTGGTTTGTTAACTCCTGCGATTTCCTTTTAGAGAGAAGTACTATTCGTTGGGTCTCAAGCTATTCATAAGTTGCACTGTCTCAGTGGTGATAAAATGTGTGAAAAATCAGGGCTTCTGGCAAAATTTTAATGTGAAAAGTAACAACTTGCTTCCAAATACAAAGTGCTGTATCTACTAATTTCTGATCTCCGTCACTAGTTCAGACGTTTCACACTTGGATTAAATCACCCGCCTTTCCCACAGTGCCACAGAAAATCCTCCGATTACTCCATGGGATAAATGGTCTTAGCAAGATTACTCATGCAGTTCACACTGAAAGCCGTCAGCACTACCATTGAGCATTGTGGTCGTATAATTATGCCATGGGTATTGAATTTGGTGGATTCCACTGTGAACTGCTTGATAAATTTTGCCAAGACTAATTTGGGCGC
>JTDE01021897.1:36014-56830 GCA_014338405.1 Paragonimus skrjabini miyazakii | reverse complement strand
AATTTGGGCGCAACTAATATGGTAAATTTCATGCGACAGAACGTTCGGTTGATAACTGAGTTTAATTATGAAGCATCTATACTATCGACATGGTCCCTTAGATCACGTGGCACAGTGCTTACCGCGTTGTCGATTGTCTTTCTTGTCACCGTTCGAAGTTCAACGAAAGTCAAGGTTGTATTTTGTGTAGGGTTAATAAATTTATAATTTAAGTTTTCCCAATACGCGCAAAACTCCTACGCTAAAACCTAAAGCGTCACAAACTCATAAACACAAATCGATACTTTATGGAATTCTGCTTACTGATTTCTGGTCAGTGTGGAAGCTGCAAGTCTTTAGTGTTAATGAACGGTCTCCACCTTTAGGTATATAATATACACCGTGGCTTTGGTTATTTGTTTAATAATCACAATGCAGGTATACTACTAACAAACTGAATGTTAAAATATTTGGGTTGCAGTGCTTGAAATATAGTCCGAAGTTGGTCTAGCCACCGAAAATTTGTTCGCGATTGAATCATGTCAAAACTGTCAACCTTAAGTATAGAGCATGATATCAAAAAAGAACGTGTTGTGGCCACAATATAAAGAGATATTTCTAAAGTTGGGGACTAATTTCAAAATAATCCCTTCACCAGTATACGTTAAACGTTCCGTGGGTATTTGTATAACATAACACAGTATACAGTTGGTGAATAAAAGGGATGCCTTTTCGCTTGGTACTCGCAGTTAAAAACCACCCACTCTGCTTGCGCTACTTATCCGTAAACAAAATATTTTCGAATAAGTTTAATGAGTTTCATTAGTTGAACTCCAAGAGATGTCCTAATCGTGTAGTATTTGGCTGGAGCTAACAGGACAGTTATTGTTTCTTCCCTGGGAATGATCAGATGATCTAGGTGTCACTCAAGACCGAATGCAGTCAAGCATTTGTATATGAAAGTTCAGTCGTTGTTAATGTGAGGTACATGATGGAGTGAGCAACACGGTTGTTTTGTGAAAGTGTGCTAGCCGTTTTAGTCCAGGTAGCCAGAAGATTACGCGCCACGAGCTCAGATGAAAAAGAGCACTGAGTCAGTGGGCTGGCTGAAAATGCTATCGAATTGCGAAAGCTGTGGTCAAATTTGACTGAACGCGACCAAAAACCGTAACTGTCCAAGAAATTGCTTCATTCTCTAACGCCTTGATGACGCAATTAGCACCGCAGCCAGAAGATTGGTTATGTCAAAGCCCACTGTGAACAGGCATTAACCAATGTTGTCTGGTTAGCACTGCTTAAAGAATTGCCATCGGTTTCCGGTTACAGTCACGCGACAATATCTTGAACAATGTGTACGCATCAGCTAGAAGACCGGTTGGTGGTACAGATGTGGCAACCCACGAAACCAGGGTTTCCGGATGGCGCAATTGACTTCAAACACCGCGATTGATTGCCGCTAAGGGTTATATGTCTCGAAACGTTTGTAAGGACACTGATCGGTTTATTTTTAGTAGATTTCAATCCAAGTAGAGCCGAATCGGTGCATAACTCGAAGGAAAGACTGCTCAGTTGAGTAGGCATCCATGCACTGGAAGGTCAACCCTTTAGCACTCAACATAAAGGGCATTTCGGTGGCTGGAGGTGCGTTGCATTTGCTGCGCCTAATCCCTGACTCCGGTTGTTGATTAAACCCTCGAATTGTAATTGTTGAATCAGCTTCGTTCTCTACCTTGCAACTGGACAACTTTGATGCAATTCAGGAACGATTTAATCATTAGAACTTTTTCTAGCAATCCCAATCACGTATTAGCTATTATGGGGTCCAATGGGCAATCTATAGACAGACCGTCAATTCTCTCATAGTTCATACCTTCGAAATGAAGGTGAAGGTTTTCTGCGAAAACAAAAACAGGAGCCAGAAGAAAGTCTAATCGACTGTACAAGTTTACATATGGAATGGAAATGAAATAACACAACAAACAGCATACAACAAATAAAAAGTTAGTGTCAAGTGTGTACTTCCGTTGCTAATTTACTAAATTACTGTCAGAAATCTTTGCCAGCCTGAAAGAGCTCCAAAACATTGGGAAGATAGTAATTCGCAAACCAGTCCAAGAATATTTAGACAGAATAATTTCATATTCAAGGTCTGCCCACACTCGAAAACTGATGATCACGGAGCACCGTTGGAGTTCTAAAACTCTACTACACTGACGCATACACAAGTTTCTTGGCTATCATCAGGCTTACTCTCACAGGCTGTTAAATGCGCATGTCCGATGAAGCATTCCAACAGTATGTATATATGGTCATTGATGTTATGACTGTACGTCTGTTACCTCATTAAATTTACATTTTATTTACATTTATTCATCTCATATTTACAACTATTAACCACGTGACACAGCAGCAGTGCCATACAAGCAAAAAAAACCCTTCCCTCCGATAACTCGCTAAAACACCCGATGTCAGGAATTATAAGGCGCACAATTTTGTGGTATACCAACAGCTGAGTCGTTCATCTGCTGGTTCTATGTGCAGTTCATGTAACATTTGCCAGTTCTATGTCAGAGATTGATAAAAGTAAATCTAACCGTTAACGTATAAAGCACGTCTTCATCCTCTCCACAATTTCGCTGGTGATCACTTGTACCAGCTGTTTACGTAGATTTATTGTATTGAAAATTGTCGATGCAGATGTGTGTTGCAAAATGTTGTCCAGAAAATACGGTCTCGTCATGGACAATTACTGAGTAAAAATATACATTATTGTCAATAAAGTCGACTTACTCGGCTTTCCGTCTGAACAGATTACGAAGTGAGATTTTCCATGAGCTCCCGGTTTTCCCAGAAGGTAATTTCTGTCCTTCTAGTGTATGTACAACAGCAACTGATTTGGTCCGTTCCAGCTTCAAAGATCTACCCCGTTGACTGAATGTTTGCAACGAAGCAGACGGATTCTCATCGAACTGATCGCTTTGCCATCGCAATGGGATTAATATGGGAGAGATAACGCAAAAAACAGCAATAAAACAGATATGAATGGTTCTATATTTTCACCTAGCTGTTGGGTGCAGAGTAAAACCTCAAAAGGGGTTGACATTATTACTACGAAAGACCTTCTTGCTTGCAAAGAGAGAAGGAAAGGTTAAAGAAGGTGCTTTTCGCAAACGGATATCTTCAGGAGTTCATTGATATTCACAGCCAGAAAAGACTGATCAAGACTGCCGTGAGTACGGTCCCTAAGAAACAGGTCTTTTTGAACCTGCCTTTCAAAGGTGATCATATCACAACCGACGTAAGTCAAAAATTACAGTCTGCTCTAACTCGTACATACCCTGCGGCTGAATTGCGGTTGCTACTCACAACTAGGAGTGTCGCTCAGCTTATTCATAGTCGTGACCCACCAAAATGTTTTGTTTCACATGTAATCTATCAGTTCGCTTGCAGTTGCGGTGATATCTGTATCAGCAGAACAGATCGGTGCCTACGACGAAGAATGGCTGAACATATGCCTAAGTGATTGATGCGCGCCATGACGAAACAGGCAATGGCAACAGAGCCAGTGAGACGAAATCCGACCTCATCCATAGCAAAGCACATCATGGAAACAGGTCACGCTGTTGACCCCGCTAACTCGTTCCAAGTGTTGATGTGTAATCGAAACTCGAAATTACTTGCCTTCTACGAGACAATGTTAATCAATACTCACCGTCCGGTCTTGTGTGTGCATAAACTGTTGGCCCATGTAGTTTGTCTTTCCTGGAACTGATAACAGTCTTTGTTTCATGTAAACTCAATCGTTGGTTGTTTCTATTGTTGTTGTTATACGCATGTCCTATAAATTCTAATGTTTTACGTTCGTAAACGAAATGTTAACATCTCGCGATATATGTCTTCTGTCGTTATTGGTGAATTGGATCAAGGGAACTCAGTGTTTCAAATATGAGTGTTTGTAAGTCATTCCTTTGAAACAACGCAATCTCTGATTAACTTACAAACATAGCGTTGCAAATGAATTCGCTTTAATTGGTAATCTCTCGGTATTGTTTAGAGGCATTTCATTTCCTCACTCAAGCGGACAAAACATCCCAATTCGCATTTCGTGGAAATTTACTATGCGTCCATAATGCTGATGTGGGATTCTTAGGATTCACGAGCACTGAGACAATCGTTGCAATAAGAGCCCTATAAAACACCCGAGTCAGCTAAATTCAATGTTATCTGCGAATATCCATGTGAATGCAACGAATTACACGCTGGTAGGGTCGAGAACGAATTAAAAACAGGCTCGCGGAACGTATCCCGAGGTGAGTTAGACACCACGCACGGAAATGCTGATGGGTGTCTCCTCAATGAGCGTTGATAACTTGAAGTCTAGGCTGCTCGATATTACACTAAACGATCTGAAACAATAAGCTAAACGACTAACTGACAGAAGACTTGAATTTTGCAACCTAGGTAGAATCTTAGCGACACTGTATCATCGTCCAGGCCAACCATTTTGGGTTAATTAGCTGTCCACTGCGATAAGCGCCAATCTGCTCTATCTCCACAACTCTAAGTGAGTTGACATATAGTACGAGAAGCAGATTAATTCTGTAACTATTGCATCTAGCCATGAAGGTCGATCCATCTAATGCAGTGTGTCAACTGTAACTCTATCGACAAATACATACATATTGTTAATCAATAAAACCTGAATATTCTCCCCCAGAGAATGAACTGCTCAAAGGGACAGCGTAAATCAAATATTCAAGCTTTTTATAGTCATTTTATTGAAATGTTATGATTCTCTTACAAAATTAAAAACACAAAAAAGTCGGTATGACGTAAAATAAAACAGAAATATATTCACTTCGAAAATGTGGCAACGTTTACTGCGGTCTTGGTGGTCGTCTCATCTAGAACAATGAAATGACTTATGTGCTTAACCTGTTTCACATCAACAAAGAGAAAGCAAGGTAATCGGCCGTTCGATCTCAAAATGGATATTCAGAGACCTACAACTGTAAACGTTTAGTGTTTTTCAATTGGTTCTTTTCAAGGTGGACCTTGCACGGATCGCTCAGTGCACGTTGGACATTCGCTGTTGATGTAACAGTGTATGGCAGCTCGTAGGACTGATTCGGATTATTTGGGTCCCATCGCGAAGAATTTAGTTGAGTGGTACTGAAGTATATCTGAAATATGAAATCCCGGCTAAATGAATGAAAATTGCAAGATAACAAAATGCCTACAAAATTCCAGCAGATTAATTAAGTTTGCAGACTAGAACAATAAACGTCGGCAGGATCCAAACCTTAGTATGATTGGCAGACTCATCTATTGGATATTGCAAGCTAAATATATAAATTGGTGACTGAGGGAAATAGCACGTTTGTTTTGTTGTTTATTCCATTTGTTTCCGGTTGTATCCGTCAGGTTCATCCTAATTGAAATCACGTGGACAGTTAAGCAGATCAAGCGACGCTCCCTATGACTAGATCAGCATGCGTCGTTGTGTCTGCTGCGAGTGGTCAAATCTGATGAATGGTAATTGGGTAGTAGGCTAGCGATATACCGAAAAAGTGTGTAAGGTTACGGACTAGCCGAAGCCGGGTTTGATGCAATGATTTCGAATACAGACATATTATGCGAGATATGAGTGTGATCGGAGTCTTCAACATGCTATAAAAGGCCCGTCGTAGAATGATAACGTTTAGTATTTTCGTCAAACACGCAGGAAATGGCCAAACTGAATACGTGAATTCAGACGCACGACAACACCGATTGGGCGTAAAGAATGAACGTAGTACATCGAATAGCAAAATCAAGGTAAATGACTGCGTGTGTTACTGCTGTGTTGCACACATAACGTTAGTTGTCGTTGTTTCACTTACAGGGCTTTAGGAACGAGCGTTTACTTTCCGTCAAAAATGCCCCTGTCTTACACCATTTCTTGAAACTAGCATGTCTGAGCGAGCTGTTTTTTCTCCTTCAATTTGTACTTGTCCACTTTTAACGAGTAATATAAATGAGTGCTCCTTATGATACTTCGTATAGCACTTCTGTTGATATAACACAAACATCGTTCACAATTGATCACAGCTTTAGCTTTCTGAGGACAACAGATATTTATGAAAGCATATACTTAGTAATAAATAGCAGAAGTCGCATTAAGGAAAAAAAATGAACACAAAATATTAAGCCAACACGTTGCACATGAAGTGGGGAAAATACTCAATTAGACTAAACGTTGTCATTTTCGAAACAAAATCAAAATTTAAACTGGATATCAGCTAAATGCATTGAAAGTTCTTTTCTCTGAGATTCCCTGATTTGTTTAATGCAATATGAGATACGACATAGGTATGATGCCACATAGTGAATGATTGTTCAGTTTATGACACCTAAGAGTTTGATTTTAGTCAAGAGTGCAACGGATGTTTCCATATGCCTGTAGTTAACTACGATGGATTTATCGGTTGTTGTGTACGGTGAATCAGGGTCTTATAAACTGTATTATACTTGACTGGTTCTACTGTCTGCTTTCGGATAATATCTGCTAGTTTTACAGAAGCAATATTTGTGTAAACGCATACCACTGCATAGAACTTCTACATAAGTCGCCGCCACTGCAATGGGTAGATCAACCGCAAAGGAAAGGGAGATATGCTCAGTTTTACTCAAGAGAAGCTTTAAATTATCAAATAATGTGTCACAAGAAAAGCAGATCGACGCCGTTTGAATTTTTTCAATCGAAACATAACACTATCGGTGTTATTGCTGTAATCTTCCAGGTTTGTAGGTTCACCGGAAGAACAATTCATATTCAATGATAGGAAACTAAAGTCACAAAAATTGTCTTCACACATTCTTACAGTAGGCGGTTTAGCAGAGAATTACAAGTGATTACCAATTAATAAGTGAATTAATTAAAATAAAAGGATGAAGTCTAGCTAAATGAGAAAGACGCACACAGATTTTCCCTGTTACCTTTATATGTCTTTTCCGGAACGTCCAACTCCATCTTTTCGTTTAAACTAACTCCGATTCGAAATGAGAAATTGGTATATATATATATGGACAGTAATATAGCGAATAGTGAAAAAACTTATGGCTGGATTCGAACTAGCGGCAGAAACAGCATACCCAAACGCGATTAATTAAAAAAACGGAGTAAACATAGGACAACAGATAAACCAAATCAATAGGTTTGCCCAAATATATAAATTTGAAATGGGACTTAGTTTGTTTAAGATAAAGAGTATGGTCAGAATTGGGAAAACTTTTGAAAGACAGTAAACTCTAAACCTTAACATTTCGAGCCACCATAAACGCAATGAGACTATAAATGAGAAATGCCATTGCTCCTAAATAAGTGCTTCATAGATCTAGAAAGAATCTGAAAGCTTTTAATTAGAAGACCAGAAAAAATGGCTACAGAACAAAATGGTCAGAGGGAGAGTACATATTTAATCAAAAAACTAATAATATGGTTATAAAGGGTCAAAAGTGACTTCAAATATAAAACTGGAAAGGTGAGTCTTCTCACCTCAGCAGAACCACTGTTAACACAAAAATAACAGGGTAATTTGTAAATCACCATGACATCCAAACACTTTGTAGAATAAAGTTTAGAAAGAAACCTGCTCTTATTAGTTTAATAGATCTTTCAGTAAAATGTTCAATCAAGGCGGAAAATTAAAAATATGGTATATTCACACGTATTGGACAATAAAGTTAGCGAATAAGACTAACTGGCTAATTTTGTAAAAAATTGTTCTGGAGGACGATGGAGGAAGATACTTGTGTATGTTAGACGCTTAAGATAACATCATCTGAAACTTTGTCAAAACCCTGGGAATAAGTAAACACTCATATAAATCGAAAGAAATCTAGAGAATACTGAAATTCCTAACTAGGGGAGGAAGATTCTTGAAACTCTACTCTTGAGAGCAGTTCAAAAAATGATCTTTTACCAACGTTGTGAGGGACAGTTGAATGTCATACTCGTTAAAAATATAAAACATTTTGTCGGTTGATACCTTCAAAGACACTGTTGTTATCGAAGAATCAAAAACAGACCAACCTATCTCTGTCATCTAGTGATGACCAAACTGAGTTGGCAACATTATACAATACATCAACAAAAATGGCAACAGACAATCTGATATGAATTATCATTGTTGTGCTGAAATATTGGACGTTTAAACAGAAACTTTCAAAAAATCGAGGTATTAAAGATCTTATGAACCACAACATGTTGATCAGTTTCAGCCACTCTTAACTAACTTTGTGATACAAACTAAATGGAGAAAAATCTATATGAAGAGTGTCATTTAGATCATTTGAGAATGAATGTTCATAATCATTGGAAACACAACAAAATAAGAGAAGCCGAAAATTGGTGAAGAACCTTTTAATGATAACTTAGGTGTACACATCACCTTGGTTATCTTGACTATCACCAGAGGTGGACGCTGTTGATTATCATTAGGTGTCTCTATTTCGAGACGATCGCGCAAACTGATCATTACTCACAAGCGAAATTGGTTGAGCGTTCATATATGATAATTCGGTCGTGACTAATGTGATCAATTGTGGGTGATGTTCAACCTGAAAGATCATTAGGTTTTATTTGGGGACAGACTTTCTAATACATGATGCACGTTTTCTGGGTCACTTTCGTTTAAAGAAAAGTATAAAAAGAAAGCCGCATAAACACAATAAAGCCGGGAATCAACATGAGCAAAACATTTATAGACCGGTCTTCTTAACACCGCAATACTGCAACCGAAAAACTGGACATGTTCGCTCCAAGTTCACTTTGAAGAAATTAATTAGCAAATGACATCGTGAAGTCTCGACTGATACCGTCCGAATTGACTGAGTGTTCCCCAACAGTCTCAAAAATCTAGCCGAACTCTCCTCACATTCTTAGTGAGTGAACGTTCGCGAATTAACCCGCCGAGAATTTCAAGTACACCTCTGTAATGATTGTCATTCTGGTACGTTGACTTTGCTGTCTAAACAAAGATGATTGATTTCATTTACCTCCTGATCTAAACTTTAACCTGTAAACGTAGCTCAGCTCTCGACATACGGTGCTCGAAATGGCCAATAAATCCTGCACAGTCTATAAGGCTGGTGTGAGTGACGCATCCTTTTCTCAAACGTCATCAAAGTCTATTACTTAGCATGAATGGTTGGCATGAACATCATCATGGAAAAATCGCCAGATTCGATAAACCAACACACGGAATCCAATCGTTGACATAAAAGTCAGTGCATCAATTCCGATGATCAACTACCATACAAAACGAAGCAAAGCAACAACTTGAGAAAATAGAGGGAAGGAACGGCGCGAACCTAACTGCCAAGAGCAACTATGTTTAAACTCGCACCCCCAGCATCAAGATGTATATAACCTACAAACCACCAACCGAGTTATATGTCAAAGGTATCCTGAACAAAACAGTATCAGTAAAATCTTCCCCGCCCGCGCCAACTGGCGCATGTAATTCCTAAACCCCAAGATACACAACGACAGTCTTCATGTCACTGAAACCAGTTGGCCGCCATCTTACCGAAGGTCCTCATTCACCGACTCAATGGGTTTCTGAGACTCCAACTCGGCGGATAAACCCGATCTATAGTGACCGACTCCTAGGTCAACAACTTCAGTTCTGTATGTTAAGTCATCATTTATCCACCTCACACCTTATTGTAATTGACAGCAGTATCGATGGTGTGCAATGTATGACAGACGGCTGGGTGACATACTACGAGGTCTAACTATCTATGAAGACATACTGAATGAAAAAAGAAAATCGCATGCCATTCGCTACCAAGTACTCGCCACCTAACCCAGTTTTTGGTCACTGGCTGATATCAGCCGATGCGAGCGCTCAACCGCAGACAACAATGGTCAGATACCTGAAGACGATTCACGTCTTCTACTCTGAGCGGTTATATTTGGCGGTTCAAGGTTAACATAACCGCTTGCAGTATCCTTGTGTACGTAACTTTTTAACTTTAAACAGATGCTTTTATGTCGTCAGAGTTTCTCTAGGTTCATGAACACCACCCAGGTAAAAGAAGTAGATTAATCGGCACGTTGTCGACAAACGCTGGTTTATGTGAGTATGCACATTTCCGTAGACTGAAAGGTCCAAGGTATTGCGTTTTCCGTTAACACTGATTAAAATTTCAGTTTTGCAAATGAATGATGAATACACTTTAATGCGTAGGCCTCCTCGTTATAATCTAATCATTTTTCACCATGCTTTTTATCGTGAATGCCCTGTCTGGACATCGGTTATCGTTTTCAACTCAGTGAACATCAACTTTAATCATACCTCATCATTTTAAACAACAGTATGTTGTTTATAGATGACCCACACCAGAAGAACACAAACACATTGGACTCATCATGTGTCATCGGCTAAGTAATCGAAAAGCCTATACTGTGATGGACGTTTCAACATGTCTAAAATAGTGCCCATTCGATAATGGTGTCCGATAGTGTAGCAGTTGGTTGGGTGTAACGACAAACCAAGTATACATGCTTGTATATAGGGTGGACGTTGATTTAAGTGCGCGTGAGATGGCCAAAAGTCACTTGATAGTTACCGATCAAAAAAAAAAGTAAAACGACTCAAAACGATAGGTGTAAGCAAAAAACGACAAATACTTGTTCAAAAAGAGTAGCCAATGGTTTAAGATCTCTAAGTATGTTAAAAATATCCCCACACACAAATGTCATGTTCTATTGAATTCTTGAGCTGGTAATGGCCATCCTGAAAGAGGTCAGGACGTTTACAAACTGGCTTCATAAACGTTATGGTGACCTTGTACGGAGGCGGGGACAACTCACCTGTTCCTCAGACAAAATATGATCATCAAGACCGAATGAACGAGCTGCAAAAGAAGTTGTAAATACTATAAGTTAGCTACATGGTGGGATTATTTTGATCTGACTTTTGAAGAAGGCAAAGAGGAAATGAAGTCTAATCAGTGATTATCGGAAAAAAGGTTGTGTAAGCAACGTTTCTTAGAGGAAGCACTTAGGACAGACATGTGATTAGTTTACATTTTCTACAAGCAAATATAGTAATGCCACAGGCATTGTTCGTTGGCTGTGAATCTATTGTACAAGATGAATATAACAAGTGTATACCAAATTCTGGAAGATGAGAATTTAAAGTAAACAGCAATACATAAGTGGTATATGCTTCTGATCAAAATTCACTGTAAACACACAATCGATCTCTGAATTGTTATAAGCTAATTGCTCACACCACCAGACTTCCTCAAATCACTGAGGCATGACATAAAATGAAAAGCAAACATATAATTCATTTGAAACTCTCTCGTATGTCAAATGTATAATGCAACACGCGATAAAAGTTAATCTTGTACGGAGACATGGCAGCAATTGTAAATCCATTATATGACCGATGATTTTGAACCAGTGAACACCTGCTACCAAAATCAGCTGCCAACAGTAGGTATATCTTATTTGGGTCTCGAAATCAACTACATATATCCAGCTTGTATCACTCATAATCTTCATATGAACAGAATCAGTAGAAATCACAAGTGACGTTCATTTATATGTTGCGTAAAAGTGTTTTGAACTTCGATTAGAATTCAGCTTATGATTTCATACTTGTTACCGTGACATTTGGGAGAGTCCGGGCAATTTGGCTAAGAATGACGGTTAGGCGTTCTTATGCACAAACATTACAATGCCGTCTGTAGGCTAACGTTTGCTAGCATAACAGCCTGAGTTTAAGCCAATCCCCCTCGCAAATGACAACTACTCACATTCATGCCACGGACCCATTATCATCGGAACAAAAGTACCAACTTCGTGATTGTGGCTGCCGTAGGGCGGGAAATTTCTAGGTTGTTTTGTTTAAAATGTCAGCTAAATATCGTTCTTAAAGTTCGCCTCAAACCTCGCTCCAAAGTATTTTTCAGCGTGGGTTCCCATAAATTGTGTTTTCGACGGCAAAAATAACACAAAATTAAGTTGTTTCGAGTTTTCAAAACGATCACATACAGTCTTTAGGCACAATACCAAATGTCTCGCTTGACAATTGAGCATACCAACCTTTTGAAAGAGGCAAAAACCCTAATGGTTCTGATGTATGTCGCTGCACAATGGTCGTGAATGGACATTGGGTAGTAGGATCGTATGTAGCCATTTGTGTGACATCCCTTGACTGCTCGTCGTTAACTGCATCACTTGGTTGTGTTAAAAGAGTTACTTTACATGCATTGCAAAAGTTGTTTGACAGAGGATCGATCAACGGTATGGACCAGGCTACATGTGGGCTGGTTTGTGTGTTCGAATCAGTGAAAGAGGGAATACTGAGCGATGCCGTATTACAAAAAGGTTGTACAATGAATGATTCTAGTTCGGGTCCGGAGGTTTGAGTATTTTCAGGCTGTTCGGAAGTAGACTGAACAGAAGTAGGTAGACAACGTGTTTGAAATTCAACCTTTCTCTCTTCTTCTTGTGTACTGGCATTGATGTTCGGCTGCTTGCATCGACTATCGTCAGAATCCAGTTCAATCATATGATAGTTTTGTAAAGCTTGTTGAGGTGTAGTAACATGTTGAGCCGATAAAGACAACTGCGGGTTGTCTGACAGAACTTGATGTTCTGGACTGTCCGAGTTCCGGTGAACATCCGATTGATTCACCATATTTTCAACAAAACTGACTTCTGAAATGCTAATAAAAGATTGAGATCGTACAATATTTAAGAGCTAGAACATGACTGCATGGAATGATTTACAAAAACAGTCAATAAACGCAATTGTTTCCAAAGTAATCAGCATAGTCCCTCTAAAACGTGTTCGTAAGGTAGCCCTCCAACTGAAAATCAACTCAGATGAACCAGGAAAGTTTTGCTGACTGATGGAAAGTTCGGCGTCGTTAGTTTGAACACTGATGTTCCAAGTACTCCTTGTTTAGCCGTTGAAAATTTATTATTTTCACCCTTGAAAAGTCTATTCGTTTCTGCTTTTAAGCGAGGTTTTTCGTGGTTAAAGTAGTCCTCAGTTTTGACACCACCAAAATGCAAACGTCTACCAACAAAAACCGCTTATCTCTCCTCTTCATCTCGTACTGCGTGCACCAATATTCGTGTGGGTGCAGTTCCACCTACGTTGCAGCTGCAAGTCAGGATGGCGGAGCCTAAGTGGGTTTGCAACCGCGGCAGCCAACCCACCGTAATCTGTGCGAATGAGACCAAAGGTCATTCACACAAGACACTGGCTTCATCTATTGCGCGTCATGTGCTCGAGACAAATCATGAGACTGGCAATTCATCAGCATTATCACTCATTTTCACGCACCAGAATAAACGCTCACTTCACTTTGCCGAGGTAATTGCTATAAAACGATTGAAGTTGCCACTGTATGTGCCAAAGGAACTGTTTTTCTTAAATTAGCACTACTCTGATAGTGCTAGTGGATTTCTTCTTCTTTTCCTCATACCTGGACAGAACATTCTCCGTAAGTCACAATTTTATGCATATTTTGTAATTTTCATTTCTGCGGTATGTACTTCATAAGATGTAGCGAAATTATTTCGAACAAAGTTTGTGCAATATACCACTACTAGCTTGTCATTTCGGGGAAAGCTTGTTTCAGTTAACATTTTCCGTCGAAATAAATATTGCTTAACGCATTAGCTAACTAATAACTGTGGACTAAAAGTTAAAGTATTGCTTGTGTTTTCCAACCGTTATAATTACACCTTCTTCTTAAAATCCAACTCATTTGTAACTTGAATGAATAACGCTCCACAACTGTTAATACTAACGGACATAAGTTATGAGACTCCACTTAGACACATGCATATAATGATGCTTTCGGCCCGCATACCTTTATTATCAAAAGAAAAGTCATATTTACTTTGATTATTTACAGTCGGTTATAATTCACTAACTCTGTAAACCAAGTTTCTCTGTTTACTAAACCACAATTTGGCATTTGCCTGTAACCAGATCATTTGCTGCATATCTATCTAGTGAATGCACACGAGGATGGAACTGATAGTCCCAGGTCTATTTTACGGTAAATATTTTACAAAAGTGCTCCTACATTTAGGTAGACCGGAAGTCCTGTGAAATTAAGTTTGGCTTTCTTGAAGAACCTCATTAGTTGACTCTATGTGCTGACCATTCGGAAGACAGTCGCTATCCTAACGGCTAGTCCAATGACCAGACATTTGATCACCAGGTGGTCCAACTTTTTCGTCCACCTGTCAACTACGACAGTTAGTTTTAGTGTTCTAAATCTGCTCAGCCACTTTGCATACATTAATCGTACCGGCGAGGTTTGTACTAACTGTAATAGGGTAGTGGCTCTTGCTGTTAGGAAATCCGGGTGTATACTAGTAAATATGTGAACGTTATCCAAACTATACTTACACAATAAGCATTCAGTTCAGGCCCGTCGAAAATGAAAATCCCTAAGAGAACAGGGCTACTTCGACAGCTCATAGTGAAGATAAATTACAAATAACAACACATGTTTCCCAGAAAGTCTCAAACGTTTGACTTTTTAAACGTGTGGAAACATAAAACCAAGCGTAGTTGCTGATAGAACCTGTGAGTTAACAATTGATCAGCATTCAAACAATGACGGACCAATTGCAGAAAACAATACAGATAAATGGTCAGTACAATAAAGACAAAGGTAAAATATGTCACCTATGATTACTTATTCAATGTCTAAAATAATGTAGAATTCAGTGAAAGAAAATTAACGCCCCAGCGATCTTGAATGAAGGTTAGTAACAACGATTCACTGTTAACACTGATGATCTTTCAGGTCGGTTGAATCAACAAACCTGATTGCTTAAGTTCTACACATACTAAAAATTGGAACAAACTTTTAAGTTCATTCAACAATATACAGTTAGTTACCTCTCTTTTTTATTCTCGCTAAATGCTCTTCGCACTCGAGGCCAAATTCCTTCAGATGATGACTTCTCGGGCCCATTTGAACAGTTTTTAGACGGTGGTTTTGTTTGAATATCCGGTGATATAGTTTGCCTCTGCGCAAAATCAGCTTGCACATCTTTTGGTGAACAGACCACATTTTGTTGGAGTCCGGTCGGTTTTTCCAGGTAGGTGGCCAACTGAGAATCCAGGTAAACCAGTAAATTATGTAATCGCTCCTCGATCTGCGTGGTCTGAACTAAAGCTATGTTAATCGGCAGACAACTCTGGCCAATAACCAAACTGGAAGATGTGGATACTAACTTGACAAACTGACGAGAAAGTTGCTTGATGAGGAGCAGATAGCGAGGTAACCGTTGGACTGGAGCAAGTAGAAATGCGGAAAAATCAAAGCCGTCACATTCGGGATGTTGTTGCAGACGCTGGTTCGGAATGCATTACAATGAAACAAACGAATTGGTCAACAGTATGATGAAAACAAAATTGGCATTAATTTCGGTCTGGTCAAACAGATAGATTTAGTTGCAACTTATTCTCATGGAGAATGTATGGAAATAATGTGTATATAGTCGTTATCCGGTTGGTAGTTCCGTGAACTTTGGTGCATCAGTATGCGCACTGATTTACCGAGGTTTTTAGGCCTACTGTTTGTTTGTCAGTAGGCAAGATTATCAAGAAAAACAGCTTCGCAAAAAAGCTTTCAAACAAATTTGCTATCATAAAAATAATGGTTACAAAGTCTATGCTGACTAAAATAAACTATGTGAGTTACAGCTGGCTAATGAGAATAAATTTGCTTAGATCTGTGTTACCAATCGGTCAGATGTGAGAATCCGACTGTGTTTTCTATGTAAATAATAAGATTTGACGAACAAAACGTGGGGAGTTTAATAGCTATATAGATTTCTTATAATAAACGGTGGTTGTTTTGGGCTAATCGTCAGGCTAAATACATAACGGTTTGTGTCTCTACGATTGCCAAGGCAGCAAAATCAAGAGCAGTCTGTTACATGATTACGTCAATCGTTTGCGGATTCGAGGACAATTAGATGACCAAGTTGAACTCCGGAAGTCTCAACTGAGTAACGGGGCCACGGTGACCGTAGTCCAGAGCAAATTTCTTGTCAGCGCAAAACTGCTTACAGCTTAGAGACACACCGTGTGACCTCATTTCGCAAAGTCAAGTGCTATTTTCAGAGAATGCACGAGCACCACCCCACACGGCTGACTAATGGTGAGGTAAAGTCCACTTCAAGCACAACTGTGGCGCATCTCGCCCACTCAAGGCACCAAGTCTCATCAAAGATGGCTCTCGAGCTCATTTACCGCTTGCCCGGTCGTAAATTCAAAGAGTCGAATTCCATACTTTGGCCACCACGGAAGCGCTCAAAATTCGATTGCGCAATCCACACTTGTGTGCTCAGAAGAAATTTGTCTATGCCCTACAGTTACTATGGTCCCGGTTACTAACTTGTTACCCCTGGAGGTCAATCTGTTCTTCTGCTTGTCCTCCAATGCACAACCGATTGGTGCAATTATGTTATTAATTGCCCAAGATTTTGATCTCCTGGCAACCATGATGACACAAAATATGATGCAATTGACCCGAGGATGAATAGCCGAAAATATACTGTTTGTCTCGGAAATCTAGGTCTTCAATACCAAACGAAACATTGCAGAATCTTAACGATTTATTTGCTATCATCAATCATGCATACAATACACTAAAATACGTAGAACATACGGATGCTAACAACAAGTAAGTCCGAATGTAATCAGTTTTATGGCAAACAAATCGACCGAGTCAACAATTTATTCATGCACTGCACCAACCATATAGTATCGTTTGATCTTTGAAAATAATAACCGCAACTTAGTTGCAAGGCTAGTGTAAGTCAAATAGACTGTTTTTTTCCAGTTATGTCGCTGAACTTGCTCTTCGTCAAGACTTACCAGAAGACGCTGTCCCTCACGTAATCTATCAGTTTAGTTACATATGCGATGACGTCTGTACCAGACGATTTGAAAAGCAATGGCTGACGGTTTACCGAAGCGGCTTCTGCATCCAGTGACACAATAGACAATGGCAACATAACGTGTAGACAGAAATATAATGCATAGCAGATCACAGACGTCACTGTGTTGACCTGATAGTTTTTTCTTACTTTATTATTGGACGATCGGAACAGGAAACATGGCTGAAGTCATTATATGAGATGGCGGCTAATCAGCTTCATTGGAGCACATGCTTAGGTTACTTAACCGTTTTGTCTGTGAAGCAATTGTGTTAAATGACGTACCGTAGTGAAACCCATTAAACATCTGATTTGCTGATAAAGCCATACTTTCATTTATAGTTTGCTTGTTTTGTGTGTAAGATGTAGGTACTTTGATGTTAAATGCATGGAGATAATCACAGTCGTTTTTATCAAGTTGAACATCACCAACAAGTGATCGCAGCTGTTTTGACAGCTTTGGTTCTCTCCGTTTCCATTCCCTTTCTCTTTCTCACTAAAGCGTTATCTTTTCTTTCTGGTCATTTGGCGGCCATTCACGAGGTCGAATCACTGTTGTCACTGATGTTGTCTCTGATGAGGCTGATGAGGATGAGAACCTCAAATTACACGCATTCTTCAAAGCATTGTTAGTCAGTGCTCATCATCTCTCTATCTCTGTGTGCGAGTCAGTTATTGACTTAGGCCTTCTGACTGTCTAGAAATTATTAACGTTTCTTATTTTCATGTAACTGTAACAGTTTTTCTTATTAGTGTTACTGCATGTTTCATATATATGTATACATTCCTAATTTCGTGAATTAATATAACAAGCAATTCACTATGTAAGTCTTCGGTTCGGTGTTGTTAACCAATTTGATTCGAGAGGCTACTGGGTTAAAAATGCTTTTGTTGAATAACGTTTACCGAGAAAATTCTTTTTTTGTCGAACAAAGAATAAGATAGTTCCTTTTGAAATGCCACAATTTGTCATCTGTAATCCAGGCTAACTAAACTCAGGTATTAGTTTCTACACCTAACGTACAAAAGGATATAGATGCGTTCTATTAAACTTGCTTAATATCATACTGCTATCTCAAGGATTGTTAAGTATGTCGATCAGACTTTCAGTCGCTATTTTCAGCTAGGTGTTCACTTGTTTCTACTTGGATACATCACGTGGTATGGGGCCAATGGTAATTGCTACATTCATTTATCTATCTGTAGAAAAATACACTGACCAGCCATATTACAATGAACATATATCGAATCACCCATTCTTGCCATGAAGCTGCTGGACTCGGTAGTTTAGTGTGAGACGTGTAAATCTGTTCTGTGAATACTGTACTGACGTAAACCAAGCGTACAAACTTGGCATTTACAACCACGTTGCTGAGAAATTTCACAAACGCTAATGCTTTTCGAGGCTTCTACTAGCAAAGCGTAAATGATCAAGAACACGGTTCAGCTGTTACACAACACCGTTGTAAGATGATTTATGTCTACTGAATGAAGAGTTCAGATTAGATTATTCTCAGAAGTACAAACGAGATCCCTATCGTCTCTATTTCACAAGTTTTTCCCATGATATGTTGGTTCTATTTCTCGGACCCTATTTACTTATCTGAATTTGTATACGAAATGTTAATGGGATGTTGCCTTGAAATAGTCTGTGAACATGATAGGCAAGAAGCAAATCTAGAAATGATGCAAAATGCTATAACGCACCTTCAGTGTTTGTTTAAATCTTGAAGACTGACGCGATAGCTTGCGCATTGTCTTCATAGCCACTGTGAACTCCGATAGGTACCGTTTATACAGCGTGGAAAACGTCGATTCAATAGGTTCCTGTGTCCGATTGGATACAGGGGCTTGTCTTCGATTCTGACTGTCCAAGGGCTCGGATAATGAATCCAGCAATACTGCAAACGGCAGGCTGACGTATGTTTCTGGATGTGGGCGAGAAGAACAAATCCCAGCTTTCAGGAAGTCTTTCAAACCACTGTCCATCCGATGAAGCATTTTTATATGTACGGAATACAGATCGGGAAGGCATCTTGGGAATAGAAGGCTGTTTCAAACAGAAAGGGATTGTAAAACGAACTGTAACCGAAATCATACAGAAGCCTTTTGGACAGGTTTTTCAGGAGAACTAAATTGTTCCGATGAATGATCAAGATTCACAAATTCTGAACGATTGTGAATTTGTTGAGCTGTCTCAGTCCTTTGATCTAGTGCACCCATTACCAGCAGACCGCTAAAATTTGTTTCTTGCGGGTTTGTCTCTGTGTATCATTCATAATACAGATTAATTTTTAAGTTTCACTAATCAGCCGATTTATTTACGTGAACGATCAATAAATATGTTGAGTTCACTGCCCATTTTGACTTCTCTAATCAAATGACTAAACTTGTCAAATAAACGTTGTTTCCTCTTGTCACTCATTATAATTAAATTTTGATTATATAATTTTGACGTAAGTGTAATAAAGCAGAAAGTTTACTGTACACACCATCGAAAGACAAGCCTTTAGTTTCAAAGACACTCCATGCTCTGTAGTATATAAAATTCAAAAGTGTGTTTTAATATTTGAAATAGAAATTAAACGGCAAGATTTTGGAATTCCCAATATGCAACCACAGACGCAAAAAGGGTTACACGGAACTAAAATCGGTGACCCACTTGGCCTTGGAAAACATGGTAAATCATTGATTTTATCTTTTACCAAACAACAGCTAAGCGGAGAACTGCACTCTTGGATGCAAACATCGAGAGGTCTATTTATGAATCTTGTTGACGTACAGGATAATGGTTGAAACGGGAGTGGAAGTACTGCTTTAACCCTCAGGAATATTACCACTAAGCTCCTTTCTGATGAAATTTAATGGTAGCAAAAAGGCGTCCGATAATGCACAATCTTTACTGTCCAAATCGCAGATTGCAATGCTACGCGCGCGCTCGCCCAGAATTCTGGCAAACCACACACCCGGTTTCCGCTCACACGTCGTGTGTACTTCTGCCCGGTTTTTGTGTGTGACCGACGCCTTCTGTTGGGGGTTTTCCGCTTGTCAAGTCCCGTCCGTTGGCCCGATCTCGTTGAGTAACGTCTCATCCGGTTACCGATGCTGTTCTCAATCCGCTCGTTGTGGGATTTTGGACGTACCTTCCCCGTGCCGATGTATTCCGCCGAGTTGTAGAATAATCATACATCTGGTTTGATAAACCACCACATAGTGACAATAATCACAGAATGTATGTGGATAATACGGTTTCATCAACCGAGAAGTTTCACAGATCTGTTTTAAAGCCTGACACCTTGTAAAAATAAGAGGGACTACTAGGAAAGAGTGTAATAAGTCAGTAACCGTGTAGGCGTTACTATATCTTAGGGGTAAGTGTTGAGGATTAGGACCACAAGAGAAAAATACATTTAACGGAATAGTACACATTCCAACTATTTGAATTCTACTCGCCTGAGGAGCGGTGAACTGTGAATATGCAGCTATGCGTACTGTAGCATACGTTGACGATGACGATGATGATAATGACGAATTCCATCAACAGACGAAAACAAAAGTTCTTATACACAAACAAGTTAAGTTTATTTGTTTACCAGTTCAAGATGACAAAAACCCATGGCAGTAGTATGGAATTAGAATAATCAGAATTCGTTAGCTTCAGCATAACGTCCTCGACGTGTTTAAAATGTGTAGAGATTTCCTTATTTTTGTTTGCAAACGATGCTTCATTTTTGTACAACACCCTTTTGTATCACCTTTGCACTTTGTTGAAATTGATGAAAGTGACCTTGCAATTCAATACAAATTTTGTGCACGTCAGTCTGCTCTTCTCTCCGTTGCGCAATCGTTTGAC
>JTDE01021897.1:0-31724 GCA_014338405.1 Paragonimus skrjabini miyazakii | reverse complement strand
ATAACTAACTTGCAAATGAGTATACGCGTTTGAGGTTTGATTTTTGACATGACCTATGTGGGCGTTTGTGCAATAAACGAATTCTCAGGCCAAGCGTCTTTTGCGGTCACAACAATACCATTTCTAGTTACTCAGCTTAAACTTCTTTATTAGTTGCGTGTTCTTCTAGAGTAGTCCACGTTACTGTTGAGGTGCCAGGCAGCCCGAGCCATATTACATTTTGCTCAGGCTCATGGCAGATATGATTATGAGTGATTAGTATGAAAAAATGTGAATTACGAAGCCCTCCAATTGCAGGGGCCGTCTGAAGCTGCTATTGGATTTTAACTAACCAGCGGAAGAGCATGCCTTTACATTACATACAGTCTACTAACTGAGCCCCGAAGGTGTGCTGTGGGTTTGGAAATTTCACGTTGGAACCTACCAACTGGCCACACCACTAACCATTCTGTGTTTATTTAATCATTTTTAGAAATGAGAGTTATCATGAACAATGGCATTGACCAGCACAACTACTGATTATGATAATTGTACTATTAATGCTGCATAGTATACCGCATACACTAGGAAGTTGTTTGGCACATCTGTGAAAATTTTGATTTTCAACTAGATTCGAACTAGCGCTAGAAGCCACATAACCCTATATGGCGTTCCCTAATAGCAGAGTGGAACGATGGTGCATTCTCTGAATTATTTTTAACTGTTCGTCGCGGCTTATTCACTAAAGTTTGACGGGGAATGATTCATATGAAATTTCAGGAATTAGTATTATTCGTGAAATAATATTATTGGTTTCCAGTTATCCATAGATCACGTTTTGTTTTGTCGTTACGCTTATTCACAATAATTTGAGATTACTGACTTGAACCAACTTTGATCTCTTCAGAGACCGCAAATGCCAAGTATTCTTCATGGTTTTATCATCAGTAGTAAAATTTGCTGATTAGGAATTTTCTGAGTTTATTACTAAGATATTATCTCCAATTACCACAGCATTGCCTTCATTTTGCAGTAACAGCTTCACGGGTGACAAGTGTGACATTAATAAACAATTTTAGACAAAATTTCTGGTTAAATGGATTTTTGTATTATTAAAGGTTAAACTGAAGACTCTTTGGCTAATAATTGCACCTACTTGTCTGCTTTGGAGTTTTATACTTTCAGGACGTCTTCAAAGATTTCAGGTAAAAGCCATACAGCGGGATTCAAATGAGGTTGATAAACCTTTTGTTAGGCACTCTTATGTTCTATGTCACACACACAACAGTGTCGTTACTCTGGACGGGTTTGAAATAACAATACAAATCATGACCAAATTGGTAGCTATTAAATTTCGATTGCTGTTGAAAGCCAATGAGACTAAGCCTCTTCAGTTTAAAGAAGTGGACTCTAGACTGCTGTTGGAGACACTACAAAAGTGTGGTTCAAAATTCAGTGAGAGTGAGGAACACACCTATTTTGGAGTATGGGAAAGTATAAACCACGCTCTGTACTGCCGATGTACAGAAAGCCTGAAGATTTTTCGCTCACAACCACGTCTCGATAGCGTAACCCTTATTGATAGTTTCTGTTCAAGAGTGTGACGTGAAAGCCTCACTGAAGACTCGACGATTCTCTTAAACTGTGGTCTATTGCTGTTGGCTTATAAATCTCAGGTGCACGTCGCTCTACATTGCATTATTGTCAATGCACTCGTTTGACCGTTTGTTGTATAGCGTCAGAAATGTACATCGCCATGAGTTACTGATATTTGTGAAAATTTCTTTCCGCTACTGACATATGGTCCAAATGATATGTACTTCATATCCCGCCAGAAATATCACATCGAGTATTCTTTCGTGGAAAATTTGTACCTAGACAAAATAAGTTGCTTTGTATTAGATTATACGCACCTGATATACTCTGGGATAATGAAATGATTGATGAAATATGCCCTAACGATATGTCAGGAACAACTGTCAGATATATATTTCCCCAACTCAACGGACATAAAGCAAAGTGGAGCCAAACGCAGAAGGCACAGGTGAAGATAACGCTTCTTCCTGTACTTCTGAAATCTCATTCCGCTACTCCATAGGTATTCTGACGATGGGAGTGGTAGAGTCTTAGCTATCCGTCAAGCTTCTTGCAGTTAGCAGTAAATGGTTGTCATCATTAAGGAGGGCAAGTCTGCACTACTGACAACTAGTAATGGGTGTTGCTTAATAAAAAGTGTACACCTGTCAACTGATCGTAGCTCTTACATTCTCATAGACTTTCCAGTCAGCTCGTTACAAAAAACAGCGCTCTTCTGTGAAAACTGCAGTGATCGCCGCTTTATGGACATCACATTAACTGCGAACACTGGCGTATTCACACATTCAGACATAGTCACCTGTGAGTTGTACTCAGTGCACGAATATGCACTAATCAAGAGTATCAGAAAAAATGAAATATGATTCTGGTGTTTCTTGCTGAAAGTTGTTGGTCAAAAAGTCTGACGAGTGCAAAAGCTACGTTCACTTGTGAGTGATGTTCAACTAACGTTAAAAACTGGATGTCAGCTACAATCTACTCTATGAGCGCTCACAGTCGTGCAAAGTCACTGTACGTGTTCTTTTTCTCTTTTTCTCCAAACTGCAGTCGTCGGCTAAACTCAGCCTTTATTTCAGAGATTATAATAATAGCATTCCAAGTTCACGAATACACTGCATCTTGTGCAACACAACAGTTTTTACCAATTATACTAACAAAATATTACGGAAGCAAACATTGTGATTTGTAGCGTGTGGATTGTAAGACAGCCAAGTCCGTAGAAGTTACTGTTATTTTCTGTTACGACGTGACCGTATAAGGTTTATTCGTTTTTATACACGTCTGGCAAGAGCAAGTTAAATGTTACAAACTCGGAGTAATCGTACTCTGTCAAAGCTGATGAGTGGGTTATTCGGCAGTCAGAACTGGAATGTCATGTGACCTGCGTGCATTTTCGCACTGCCCAGACGGGAGGAGATAGCTGAACCAGCCACATTCGGTGGTTGTTTAACGGAATCATTAGCAAACGGTTATTGACGGATGCTATCGGTTACAATAAATTTGATGCTAGCAAATAATGTTCATCAACAGTTATCCAGTAGAAATTATTACCACATATGGACGCCGTTCTACGTGATCGGAATTACAGTGAATAACTTGGTTTGTTTTGGCCCAATTCCTAAACACTGTTCATGTGAGTTCGATTTCAGCTGACAGTATATCAAATTATCCATAGACGTGAAAAACCGCCATTTATGCCCTACGGTCTCACGTGTCCATTATCAGCAAGTTATTCAACAATTTTAAGCGATATATTTCTTTAGGATTTTGATGACTAGTAGTTGTGTTTAAGGGAATATCATAAACTAAACTTAGCGTTGCCTAACATACGTTCCTAATAGTTACGCAATATTTCTGGCCAACTATAAGCTGTAACTTGTAGGAAATGAGCACATAACCAGAACTTCGTTTATCCGCGATGGTAACTTTAAGAGAAACCAAACACGAATTCGACATACCAACTCATCTTTGAAGTTCGGTCCTGCTTTACCATAAACGCTACCAATTAATGACATCCCAAAGTGCAATGACCAACGTTCTTCGGTCCATCTCTCCAAGACATCAATCAAATCAAATATCACGTGAAGGACGATCTGCTTGTCATGGAAGTAAGCTCGTCACTGGTCTGTTTGGATAACTGACATTCCTGAATGAGAACAAGTTTGCACTATTTGTCAACTAAGTAAAAGTACTTTCGGCTGAGTACAGAAGATCGTGTGACCACATAACGTGATAACATAAAAATGATGTTTAGCTTTGCTGATATGCTTACTGTGTTCCGCTTTCGAACTGAACGTCTGGTCTTGACTGGGCCTAACCTGTGAGGATGCACTTCCGGTGATTTTGTCGGTAGCAGCCCCTTTGTTTAAATCAACCTGAGTGAAATCGACGTGAGTTGAATGGGGTGACTGCGGTCGTAGAGATGTCGCTGGACTGGCCATGACGGAATGTGAACCCAGTGGACTGGTTAACACCCAATCAGGCTGAGGATGTTTGGCATTTGGTTGAATCTATAAACAGTTTTGTTGTTTGTACGTGGGTGGAGATGAGTGAAGATGAATGTAGAATTAAAAACGCGAATCAGTATATTTCGTTTTCCAATAACTGATACTTATTACACAAAATAATCGTATATGCGAGCTGAATTCATGTATGTTGCATCATCGCAGTGCCCGTAAGCGTGTTTGAATGGTTCAAGACGGGTGTGATAATCACTAAATCATCCAAACTGTACGCTGAAACATTTTTTCTACAGATGATAGTCTAACATTATTTTGCTTCTTAGTTTAGTAATACGCCTTTTACTGTCGGAAGTAACGATCCACCAGCACAACACATGTTAGTGTAGAAATAACCAGCAGTCCGTAGTTTGCGTTTTTCAACACTGAATATTTTCGTGGGCTAACTCCACAGTCCGTGCAGGAAAGCGGAAAGCAGTAATTCTGCTTGAATGCCATCTGTTTGAGTGCTGCTATCATCACATTCATTAAAAGCATTGAGAAGAGAAGCAGAACATAAAAATCGATATAAACTTTGGGGGCACAGGTTATCAACAAACGGGGGGAAAATAGTCAAGGTTTATGTTGTTAATAGCTGTATACTGGGTCCGTCTATTGGGCTAGAGACCTAACGACTCACAGGTTAGGTGAGATGGCGGCTAATCACGCTCAGTGACATGAATGTTGTCGTTGTTTGTTCGAGCTGTCTGTGGAGTGAGTGCATTTAATGACGCCGGGCAGTGAAGGCCTTAAGGAAGCTGTCTTGCTGATGACGCCTTGCTTTCACTTACAGCTTGGTTGTTTGTTTACAAGGTGTAGACACCTTGAAGTTGAATGTTAGAATATGGAGGAGGTTGTTTCGAGCAGTTAGGTCCTTTTTCGTCCCCCTGTTTTTTCTCCTCTTTTTACACAGGGTTTGCTTTTTTTTCTTCGTAGATGCGAGGCAGTTAAACATCAGTGTAAACCCCTGATGTATTGATGTCTATGATGGTGATGGGGATGCTGGTGTAAATCAACGACAGTTGCCGACTGAAGAATTTAACTGTGAGGTTCTCCATTCTTCACCATACACAGCTCACACTTTTCGTTCTTGGACTGTGACAAATTCAACTGGGTATACAGTTCATAAACCCTTTTCAATATTTTGACTTCAGAACAAGGTTGTGAGGCGATTAGGCATCAATAATGAGCGTTAATTTGGTACCAGTGATGTCGCTGACGATAGTGATAATCACTATAAAACCGAGTGAATTCTAAGATAATATATTCAAAACGTTTTTTTCTAACCAACGATAAAACTACAAGCACAAGCCAGTCAAAACGTTGCAGCAGAATTTGTTTTCACATCAGCATTATCTAAGAAATGTAACCAGTGATACCCGCGTTCTGTTATAAGTGACATTTTCATATCGTGAGGTATACAAATTAGTGGTCCTTCTATGAACTGTTCAAGACGTTCGTATAAACGTTTGATAAGATAGCATAGGAGAAGCAATTATCGATACTAAACTGGATCATTTGCAGTAGTCAGCTAAACATTCTGGGCTTACCTGCTTTGCTGAGCACGTCCGAATAATTTTTTGTGGTTCAATTGGACTCTGAATTGATAACGGTTGATCAATATGAATCATATCCAACAATGCTGAGGAGACCAAGCTGTTAGTGTGTGGTGACTCAGATTCCCGTGTGGACTCATCAAATAGCAGTAACCGTGGTCGTTCTATTAATAACTGAGGCTCGATGTGATCTAGGGAATGAAAATTGTCAGTCCATTACTGAGAGGAGTAAACAAGTCTTATATCATTTCTGTGTGGGAAATGAAAAACTGTCGAGGCAGAAGCTAGGTTTTCAAGGAGATTCCACCCTCTTTATCAAACTGACTGACCGTTTCACGGAAATCAAAAGTCCATCAACCGTACTAAAGCTTCAGTACTACGCCAATATTTGAATAATTGACAAATGAGCAATTATACATGCCAAGTGATATGAGAACTGGGGAGGGAACCTAGTGGACGAAATACTCATAAATCTGTATTCAAATATTTAAAAATAAACTTCTTACTATACAAACAACAGACTCAGTATTGTGAGTGCTCAAGCAAATATCAGTGGGGCAGTCTGTCTGATGCATTCACCTCCCGGAAAAAGACTTACCAAACGACGATCGTATCCTTTCAGTTGTTCTACCACTTTCGGGGATGTTTTCCGCCACAGACTAGCTAGGTCACGAGAAAATCAGCCTTAGAAACGACCAAAGTTTTCATACGTAAATTACCTAATAGTCACCTTCACTTCTGTACAACAGATGATCCACTGACTGACTACAGTCGACTTCGGCGAGAGGAACACATAACAGGATTGCGAATAATTTTAACAGACAGCAAATACGCTCAGCACGTGCCTAATTCCAAACAATTCTAGTGCACCATTGAGCAGAACCATTTGATCTCCAAAGTTAAAAGCCTATTCTGTGTGTCAGCAAACACACACGTTAGAAGTTGGGTTATGACTAGGCCAATGTGCATAAATGCAGGCAGATGATTTCGTTCTTATGGTCTAAGTGAATGATGAGTGTGGATAAATCATGCTGAGGTTAGTTTATTCCTGAGAAATAAACACGAGCCAGTTACACTCGCGAAGTAAGTTCGTAAGACAAGCAACTCAAATAGACCGAACTATGAAAATAGCCAGGAGACACTCGATCAAATTCCACTCATTAAGGACTTGGTCCAGTTATGAAGAGGATTGAGTTTTCGGTGCACATCATGTTGTCTGATCGATTCCAGAGTACAGCAAAATGTATTTAGGAACGCTCGCATATCGTGCCTGATTACCAAGGTATTCACTAAAACGAGGTTCTTTTTGCAACAGCCTGGGATGAACTGTGTTGTTGTAGTTAATGAGGCATTCCTTGTTTTTCACAGAGGTATTGGTGAGCGTGTTTTCCTTTGTTTTGCCGTCTCTTGATGGTCATTTGTTTACTAACAGCCACATTTATTTGCTTGTGAAAGTCACAGTGCATTTGATTCCCTTACACATTTTACCCTCATGATGTACTTGTACAACTGTGCTGTGTTAGTATATGGTGTACGAGTAAACATATTGGTATACCCATTACAAGACGCAATAGCATTACATCACTAGGTTCATGTATTTCATACGCGTTCACTGCATCAGTGCCATCGCATACTGTTGAAAGAGACACCCGTCAACTGGAAGAAATTGCAAGGTAGTCAAATGATGAAATAAACACAGACTATGAAGCCTCGACAGCCAAGCTGGTCAGAGTCATCACTGTCCACCCACTAGCTTGAGAACAATATGACCATTGGCACCGTTTGCGGGAGACGCCCTTAGACATAGCCGTCGATCATAGTAAAGGACGTGCGTGTTTCTCCGAGATTTTCAAATTTGTCCAAAACCTTCACGCAGATGTCGATCAGTTGCACTTTGTAATATCTTTTCACTTAGTATTCCGCGGTTTTGTGCTGCAGTACTCAACAACAGCCGAACTCATAGTGCTCATAGATCCAGCTCAAATATTAAAATGCGAGAGCCAACGGATACTTGAATTGTTATATCTCGCTCAAAGCAAATTGTCTGCGAGTTCAAGACCTAGTTCCAAAAAATGTTAGTGCCTGCACGATTGTAATCCCAAAACTGACAATCGTTGCAACTCAAATCACTGGATAACCACAATTAACTTATGCTGCAAGACGCCGCACAATAACCTCTCACGGGAGATTCACGTGTGTAGTGGACCTCAAGAATTGATACGCTCCAGTCCGCCAAATGAAAAACAGTACAAGTCACAGAACTAGAGAACAGTGAAGCCGAAACTTTTGTTCGTACGTTCGGTTTCAGCGAGCAGTTAAAACATTCACACTTGTGAAGGATGAACTAAGAAAATTGGACCACTACTCACTATAGTGAAAACAGCTCAAGGAGTATTTCATCCGATATCCAGTCTAGGCCAGTTATTAACAACAGGATCTTCACTGATACATTATTAGAGTAAAATCATAGGTATTTTTAAGATTGCCACGGTCGGGATTAGAACTCCAGTCACGCATTCAAAAAACAACTACGGTGATCACTACTCAACTGATCTCACGTTAGAGACCAATGATTCAGCATACGCAAGCACTCAGCCACATTCGATTTTGAGTAACGCTCAGATTTCGCGATCGCCTCGAGACGAAACACGATAACTGTCCTAGTTACTTCAGTCGCAGAGCCCACGATTAGGACAACTGTTCAAGGTTATCATAAAAATCAGTAGCTTGCTCAGCTATATTTTGGTCTCCTACTGTTTACCGGTCATGTTGGGCTCACCTCGATTCTAACCTAGGATGGTTTATTGACAATAAGCCAAAGCTAGCAGTAAGTTTTAGATGCAATTTTGATAGAACAGAAACAATCATCATCATTGCCTTTGGTTTTAGGATAGGTAGAACCATTTCTTACCTTCTATCGCATTAAACAATGAATCTGTCACCGTGCTTCATTACCCCTGAAAAGAGGTCATTCCAGTACCCAACACGGTTTTAATAAACGCATATTCTGTTTGAAACAAGAAGCCATGTCTACATAGATGTCATCAGCATTTCCCACACACCCGCGATTATTACTGAAAATAAAATCGTTCAACTGGGACTGTTCATTTCACACAATCAGTTTTTATTGTTCCATCATAAGGTTTTTCTCATTCTCACCTCAGGGTTTAATTATTCTTTTATTTCAACTGTTCTTTCATAAAGCTGTTCAAGAAACAGTACATTTACTTGCACACATATTACCTTATCGACTTAAGTTTAGGAAGCAAATGAGTTGACTTAATTTGACTTGGTATGCTGGAACAAATTGGTGTGCTCGTCCGAAAACAACTTATCTCATATGTCGTGCTGCAGCAATCATTAAGAGATAGAAATCATTATTCGGAGCAGTACACTCGCACACTTTGGTTATCATATTCGAACTGACACATTCTTTGGTTCTGCTGGAACTTCAGGCCGGAAGTTGTCAACTCGTCAGTCTGATTAGTTACCAAACCAGCTAAAGGAAGAGATCAATTCAACTTCTATCTGCAGAAGAGAATCAGCTGCAATCTTTATCACACATCTACAAACGATGGTACTGAAGGAAGCAAAACCGCTTCGTTAACGATTGAGATTATGTAAGTACCATGCCAGTCTGAATAGTTCAGAATCATATCAGGACCATCTGTATTCTAGGTCAAATAATCGACAGAATACAGCTCACTACATACACCGAAACAAACTAGTGCCTGCTCACTTTGATATTCTAGCCAACGCAGATTAATATGTCATTTGAAAAGCAAATACACAGTACACTAATTTTTGATTCTGTTTCTTTATGGGAGCTTTATTTGATGAAGCTAAAAAAGTCAGCTTGTCTTCAATTAAGAGACCACTTGAGTGAAAAGAAAGAAAATCTGTGAAAGAAATCTGTCTACTGTTCTATCTACCTTCCTATGGAAAATCGTGACTCATGAGTCCATGTTAAGCAGGTTAATCAGTAGCCAAATTTTGCTATTTGATGGCTAACTTATCGAACCCATTTAAAATGCACTGAGTAGAATGAACGTTCGATAAACGTTTTGCAATTCATCACTACTGAGCAGTAAGCAATAGACACAATACTAACTTGTTCGAATCTTCTAGGATGAGAAGATATTTAGCTAGCACAATTATGTAGGTAGAGAGCCCCACCTTTTCCTTATAAAGCATGGGTCAGCCTATGGATGCCAACTGCTTTCGTGTACTTATTTTGCCCGACAGTGTATACTGCCAACCACAGTGGAATAAGACTTATCTGCATTGAAATTGCTCAGCATTTTGTTTCGGACCGTCATTTTTACTAAACTGTTTTGGCTGTAAACATAGTAGTTGGACAATATTCACAGCTGCCCTCAACTTTTGCAGGCACATGAACTTTACAACCGGCTGCCTTCAAAACGGACGCTTTAGTTAGAGTTTGTCAGTACTTACCGTTAGGTCAACTATACTCGAACCTCAGTTTGTTTGGTCGGGAAATTAAAGTAGATCAATCAGATGTGGCCAAAGTGGATCATCATCTTACATGTTAAATAATAATAAACACATCAACTGAGAAATTGGAGTGACAACCCCGATGTTTCGATCTGGTAGCTTAATGAGGTGGCCGAAATTTTGCAGTTTTTTGTGAAATGCAGCACAAGAAGTGTTGTTAGTTAAATGGAAAGCAAACGAAAAGGAGGCATCACCTTAAAAAATGACGCCCACGTACACATGTTAATCAGAAGGAAACCAAATGATATTTACACATAGGGCTCATGAAGGATAATCTGTGTGAGCAACAGAACGTCATGATTGCTCTCAGTTCCAAGCCAAACTGACCCGATAAAAGGACCATACGAGTTTATAGTAACTCGTTCCGTACGCCGTCGTACTCCGCTACGTCTACCAAGGCCATGTCCAGTGAAGTGACAGCATGTTTGGGTTTCAGTGTTAAGCCGTTGACATGCGACTTGCAGGAAAATGTAAAAGTTGGGTCATAGAGTACCAAATGTCAAGAGACTCGCAAGTTCGTGAAAATGCGTTTAGTCATACATGGCATGTTTAACCGACCCCTTTGAAGTGACTGACAATTGGAAAAGAAAGTAGATGCTATCGGTGAAACCAAAACGAAACCTTATTTCCTGATTCAATTTCAGTGAGTGCCACAGGCTCATGCTATCAAAAACATCATTGTAGTGGTACTTAAACATAAAGACATATACACATAATGTACGTACACCCATTCTGACAGATGGCCACAGAAAATTGAGTGGGTTGGGTTGTCAGGAGCCGCACTCAGCTTGATGTTACTGGACATAAAATGTTATGGATAGACGACTCAAAAGTTACGGTGCCTCGTCAAATGAACGAGTCCATAGGTTGATAACAAGCAAATAGGTATCTGAACATCTACTATAACAACGCTTCAGATACACCAGATTTATCGCACAGTGATCATAAACAAGGTTTCAAAAACTAAACAGATTTTAGCACAAAAATTAACTTTAAAGAACCCTGTGAATCACCCTGTTAATCTCAGCAATACCTGTTTTCTTCTAAAAGATGACTAAATTTGGTAGTATTTTTCAAGGATTTCAAGTATGAATCCATGATTCCCCAAGTAGGATGAAAACGCCGGCCCATCTCATCAACCCTAAGGATCAACGTCAAAACTTACGGGGAGATTTTAGAACTGAAGGATCTACACTGCCGACAGAAGTCGACGAAATTTCGGAACTGGTGCCTTCCGTTGATGGGTGGATTGAAGTTTCAATACTCTGTATCCGTGATTGGTTAACGCCGAGAGTTGCTCGAGCCGATTTGCAGTCCGACCGGGAGTGTCTATTCGTTACAATTAGAAAGAAACAAAATAAATCGAAACATTATTTCAGCAGTTATTTTGTGACAAGTTATGCAATTATTGTCCGTTGAAAGAGTTAATTACCCAATACATTTATTTAGTTATCACCCGGAAACACTAACTTAGGGACTGTTTGCAGGATACCGTTCCACACGAGAGTAATGGTTGCGACTTCCGCGACAGGATAGAATGCTCATCCTGTACACTTTTGACGAACGCGATAGACACTAATGCTGCTCTTGCTAAGACGCGCTCCTGGAGCTGTTTTTCATTCGACGAGTAGTTAAACTCCAGCCGGGTATTTGTAAGGCAAAAATGCTGATAAATGTAACATTTGAACCAACATTTTTCTTCCCAAATAGGTTGACTGAAAAATCTATCTGAAAACAAAAGGCGAATCCCGCGGTGAGCTATACGACCTATACGAATACCACTTCTGTGCTTCTCTCTTCCTATATACAGTTTTTTCCTTCGTGTTTGTGTGCCAGTTCAGCACCAATGTGAACCACTGATGTATTGCTATCTATGATGATGGTGACTCATCAGTACTAACTAAATTTGAAATTCGTTTGTTGGATGAAGGTATACCAGTTTGGAGTTGAAAATCCTTTCTGTTGCGCAATGTGACGTTGCGCATTATTGAGCCGTCATTCTTCTTGATGCGCAACATAGAAGTGTGTGATAAGGTCTGTGCAGTTGTCGTGGAAGTGTTCTTGTTGACTGTCAGAAGCTGGGTCAGACGGTCCGTGTCAGAGGCTCTATCAGGCTATGATCGATTAAACACAGCCAATTTTACAGATCACTTTATCCCTCGAAATGTGGTGCAAGTGACAGTCAATCTCGGGACATGTTGCATATTGCCTACGACATGCTAGAGAGATGGCTGACATGAATGCATACATGACAAGTGCAACAACTCATTTAGAGACCATGAAGAGATAAATGCATTGGAAATGTAGTATTGGGCTAACCATAATGGTTTGGTTAATGGAACATAAATCTGTCATTTTCTGACTAGGTTGTTCTAATCCCCACAACTTTAATCTTGAACAGTATCAATGCCAGATAGAACGTATTCATAATTTATCATCTCAATAAAGCGTAATCCTTGACTACGATCATAATCAGATTTTTTTAAAACACCCGAACTGAAGTCATCCTTATCTCTATCGAATCACGTAAACTGAAATACTTTAACTGTATGGATACCTACATTACTCGAAACCTACGGATGAATTGAGAGATGAACGGTTAGTAACCTTCTTGTCTATCGAAGTGATCGACGCCACCGGTGTCTAGGTATCACCACCAACTAACTGAATTGGCTCGCTTGTGGTTTTGCATATTATGACGCATCTTATATCAACCAGAAGAAACGAGACAGGGGATTTCCTTCTCCGATTTCTACCAGACCCCAGCACAAGCGTATGTGTCAGCATATGGCAAGCGCGCAACAAAGGAAGTGCTGTTAACTTACTTTGAATTTATCTTTACACCACATACAAATAGTCTCATTATTTATGTTACGCACATGCCTCCCCATACTACTTACAGCGATGAGACCACAGGCGGTTGTGTGGTAGAGTGTTTCTTGCCAGGAGTCATCACGCGTTTTGATAGCGGTTCATCTCCACGACCTCGACCTCCGGCGCAGTCCACAGCGATCTTCCTGAGCGAACCGACAAGATTCGGTGATCTGTCAGACAAACGAGAACCGCTGACTGAGATCGGTGAAGTCACACACGAACCCGAAAGGTCTGAGGTATGAGCAAACGAAGATTCCACATCTGAAGGACTGGTTGGAATGGAAAATTGTGTTCTATCCCGTTCCGGTGTGCAAACGTTTGTCCTAACCGCACGTTTGTTTTGACTAATCTGGCGTTGCCGTTCCACACGATACAATCGTTTGGCCACCAAGTGCTCATTTCTTTTTAAAACTCGAACCCGGTTTTGCACGTTGTTCAGGTGATGCTTGGAAGAAAGCGGAAAATGTCTAATCAGGATGGAAAAAGTAACCTCTCGAATGACATAAAGTGAATGCAAGTTTTGGTTAAGAATAACACCAGAGTAACTGAATCCTATAAGACTGTTCGAATATAGATTAACTTAGATGTGATGCTGGTTTAACCATCCACAATCACGTCAGCTTCAAAACAGAACTGTCCTTGTCTAACTGTTTCTACTGAGGCTTGCTCTAACCGAATACTTTGTCCATCGTTACAAAGGGCAATGAATCTTTCTCATCCATTTCCCATTCCATACGAAGCATAGTTGTTAACGTGACCTACGATCACTTGTGAAAGCCACAAAACTTCGACAATCCTATCTTTGTTTGCTCGCCGAAAATCTTACCGTATTTTTCTACGTGAGCTTGACTTTAAACATGGTGTGTAATAAAAGTCCATTATTGCAGCGATGACTAACTCAGTCCGGTATATTCAAGAATACGTAGGATTGGCCACTAAATTCCACGTGCACTTAACGTGACAAACTCAAAACCTGTGAGAAATCACATTATCATTTGCTTGTGTTTTTTGGGAGGTTGCGATGTTAGTTTATAGTGTACTAGATGCAAACCTATGTTACATTGGTTACTAAAACAGTCTGACTGAGGAAATTGTCTACTTTCCTTTTAGATGAGCAAAACCCTAAACAAAGGTGTAGTGGCAAGTTTTGAACTCAAGTGCTTTGTACAAGATATCCAAAGATATCTGTGTCATTAGTTATTACAAGGCGATAAATGTTTTCTATACTATATTCGAAATAAACAGTGTTTAAGCCTATCTGTATCATCTCATATGAACCCTTGTTTTTACTTTGACGTGAATTTTGTTTGCTTATATATCATCTCAATCTGAACATCACCCACAATTTATTGCAACTGTCACATTTCCGTAGACTTTCCAGTCAGCCCCTTTCGAAAAAAAGCACTAGACTTGAGTTTCGCTCTCATTAGAGCTCGTCTGTAGTGCATATCCCCGCCACTGCTGGGATTTGAACCACGGATACGCTGTTCATGAGGCAACTGTGTTTACCACTGAGCCATTGACCTCACGTTAGGCACGACCGAATTATCATATGTGAACGCTTAACCACTTTCGCTTGTGAGTAATGATCAGCTTGCCCGATCGTCTCGAAATGGAGACACAGTAACTGTCCTGTTAAGTCCAATCGATAAACCCGCCATTAAGACTTTCCAAACAGGTCGAAATCTCCGATCTCATTAAACCTGCTAGGCGATATTTTAGATTACTGATGAGTAGTCGGGGATTTGGTTTATTTCAGTTTGAAAATCATCCACAAATGATCGCAGCTGTCGCATTCCCATAGACTATCCAGTCGGCCCCCTTCGAAAAGAAGCATGAAAGGAGATTATGGTAGGAATATTACTAAGTCTAGCGCTTTAGTGCCAACTGTTTCTGAACAGAGATTAGGTTTATGTTGTATAGTGCAAGAATTTCAAAAATGCTAAGTGTTAAAGTTTAATAAAGAACACGAAAGCCTTTGTAGAAGCTTCCCAATGACCACAATCTCGCATATACTTGTTATTGCACTCTTCGCCAACTTACTTTTGCTAGTCATCAGCTAGATTGAGATATACTACAAGATTTCGGTGTGGAGTGCCCTCGTCAAATAATTAACGTACTCTAAAACACAGGTATATGCAATTTGGTTGCTACTGTTTGAGTTGGCCAATCCATTTTTGACGTTCAAGAGTTACATGTCTTTGTTCTTCAGCAAAATGAGCTTGATTGACATTTACATATAGTTCAGTGATGCTTTCTTCACTCAGTTCAGATGTGGCCAGTCAACGTTCCTGTTGTAGGATAGTGGACCATTTAACGGTTTTTGGTTTACCATTGAGACGGCTGCTTGGGAGTTAAACAGCTCAAAATGTTTGTCAATAAATTAACTAAGGTGCCTATTTGGCAGAAGAGGATGTTGGATCGAACAAGGCTTTTGAGATATGTCCATTAGGATTGATTTTGTGAACTCAGCTACATAATGTTTGCAGTGTTCCAGGCACGATGTTTTTAAAGGCATCAACTTTATTCACTATGCGCTTTCGGAAATAGATTTTCTTCTTACGCCTAGCGAGTATGACGTCTAAACAGGAAAGCCGATTTTCAACTTCAATATCATAGTTTCATAGTGGTGAAGATTGTTGACATGCGTGCACGAGATGTGTAACTGGTCAAAAAGTGCATACAGTCAAAATAGGTCATGTACGGTTTTTGTACACAAATGTTGAGTTGCTAGTACTTTGTGCTTTGTTTGTATATAGTTTCGACCATAAGGCTTAAACGTGCAAACGAACTCAGTCTTGATAATCTTAATGTTTTGATACGTATTCGATGGTAACGCTGCCTTATATCCGGAGAGTGATATCTGAATACTGAAGGTCCATGATCGTCATGTGCATTAATAGAACAAGTGTCTGACTTACAAGTAATACTTCTTCGTCTGAATTTTGATTCATTATGACCTCAGGACGACCAGATATTTACTACGCATATTATGATACACTGCACCCTGTGTGGAATTACAAAGCAATGATAAACCCGTGTGGTCCGAACACATTGTGCATGGAACGAGAAATGACTATATTCACTACACTACACTACTGTTTTGCTGTATGATTGGTAATCATGGTTTACCTGTGAGGAAGATATCAGCAGACTTGTCGCGTTCGCACCAAGTTTTGTCTGCCCTAGCCACAGTACCTCATGGTCAGTCCCACAGTCTTTATGAATGTACTACCGCTGCGTTCTATTGTTTTAATGAGTAATAAATTAATGAGTACAATCGACGCTTCAGCTTGTGAAGTGAGTGAACCCTAACGGAGTTTAGAGAAAGACGTATTACAAAAGTCATGACATCTTATGTTTTAAATAAAAACTGAGATGCATTTGACACCCATGGTTTTCAGCTAGACTTCCCTAATATATAATTCACACTTTACAAAAGATCGATAAAATACAGTGGCTGAGGGTTTATTTACCAGCCAACAAAAAACAGCAGCAAAGTAGAGTCGAATAGCCAGTTGACTATGTAACCTCATTTTATATCACTGTTTATATGGAGAATAAACTAAACGCAAACTGAAAATGACAAATTTACAAGTTAACTGCTGGCTTGCAATCGAACGGTAATTGACCATAATCACGATCTTCATGAGTAACAACCAGTTCATTCCAAAATTTAATGGGTACCCTGAAGAAACTCTGGCAGAAAACAGAGAATGTCGTCATCCTACCTGGTACTGCATCATGTTTGTTTTCGAAGGTGGCGAGATTCGTTGAGCGCCTGTTTTACATCAGACCCCTCTAAAACCTGATACACAAGAGACTGAAGTGCATGTAATCACTACAAAACAGCACCGACTTAAGAGTTGTCACCAATCTTTATCATTTTTGAAATTTCAAGTACTGAAATTGAATTAGCTGAAAAGATTACATGACAGGTTTTGTTGTCTTGGATGGGAAGATTGGCAGTGATGATACTGACCATCTGGTGACCTTCATGCAACCAACTTTCGGGTATATGACAAAAACTAATGGATGTGTATGGAACTGCCGATAAAATATTTTCAGAATTTTTAGACGCTGTCATTTACTTTGATATATGTTCAAGTCACATATCTAGCTCAGAAATAACCACCAGTGAGCAGTAGTTGAATATTCATTTGCTCAATATATTTCAGCAATATCAGAAAGCACCAGCACCACCAAAACCTTGGGGAAAATGGGAACTGCTGAAAATTACCGAAGTTCTAGTGAACTGTATTCCAAAACGATTTTTAACTACTCGTTTTTTATAAGAACTTCAGAATAAAGGCATTTCGACACGATGTTAAAAGCTGGATGCCTTGGGAAGTAAGAACTTCAGGGTAGAGACTTCCGCAGTCCACTTCTCCTGCGCAGGAAAGAAGTAGAGTAAACCACAGCGTGGCGATGGAGCAATGCCAGTTAACAATGATGATCAATTGTGTTTCGGCATTTTGTGTATTTAACTGAAATACGAAGTGATACTCCTTCTGCCAACCCTTTGGAGAATTTATGACAAAATTGAAACGGGAAGATAACCATAATGTATATGGTCAGGTAAACAGTAATCAAATCAGTAATCAGGTACTGCTCAACAAATCAATGATTTCTGTAACTTCAGCTTGGAGAGAAGTCCTAGTCGAGGGGTCATCGACTGGAGTTAACTGACAGAAACTGAATCTCCTCTCGAGGCAATCAGGCAACCTGATCATTACTCACAAGCGAAAGTGGTTAAGCGTTCACATATGATAATTCGGTCGTGCCTAACGAGAGGTCAATGGCGCAGTGGTAAACACGGTTGCCTCATGAACAGCGTGTCCGTGGTTCAAGTCCCAGCAGTGGCGGGGATATGCACTACTGACGAGCTCTAATGAGAGCGAAACCCAAGTCTAGTGATTTTTTTGAAAGGGGCTGACTGGAAGGTCTATGGGAATGTGACAGCTGCGATCAATTGTGGGTGATGTTCAATCAAAGTAAAGAGTAAAGGTCAAAATTCATGGATAGATTGTCAACGAAGCGCACACTCTTGTCTTGTGCACTGCACATTTGGACCCCAACCCAGATGTGGCAACAAGTATTCGAGTTGAAAAAACTGGCATACACAAATCACAGATATTTTGCTCCCACCTTGAAACAACCCACCCTCATTTACGAGCAACGCGTTGAAAGTAAAGATTATGGTTTTGTGGGAGACAGTCGCTTCTCAAACCATTGTTTTTAAGATATGAGTAAAAATGGTGGCCTCCTTATAGCATCCGGTATTTGAGGGCTACTTATTTAGATGTTTTTTATAGAACATCACCATAGAAAGAACAGTGTAACGGAGATAATGTAGAAAGTTTGGAAGCTGTAAAGCGTGATCAATTGTGGATAGCACAAAAGGCCCAAAGTTTAATATAGACAAACAAAAGTAGTTAGGGATACAAAGATTTTTGCATTCGATCATCACTCATTTTAGACTGGGACCAACGAACGGTTTACAAGAGGTCTAGTTAAATTAAATGGTGATGGCGGCTGTTCGGATGAACAATGTTAGCTGGGATTAACGAAGGATTAAAGAAGGTCGCATCGCTGTTTAATGCGCAGTGATTGGAGAAAGATTTGAAAGGATTCCATAACAAACACAGTGGGGGTGAATTCGTTAAGCTTCAAATTTTTCTTCATAACTATATTATTGTGAGTGAATACTTCTGAGAAAAATGCTTACACAGGTAACCTAGATAGTACGACCTGCTACTGGACCCGATTAAAGGACTCACATATCTCAGGATAGAGGGAAGCAGTTTATCGCAATTGGCGTAGTGGTCAGTATGTTACTTACGATTAATTTTTGCAACAAGGGAAGTCTGAACGTTCACTCCAGTTCACGGGAAATCGAGGATTACCTGGAACGCTTCGAAATTTGGTGTGTTACTCGTAATGATATGACAGAGAAGAAGAAAACGCCGCATTTCCTCACAGTCATTGGCAAAAATGCATATGCATTAATTAAAATCCTGGCGTTTCTCGATTTGTCTTTCACTTCCGTACGACTATTTGAAACATCTGTTAACGTGGCATATTCAGCCCCTCAACTTCGAAGCTGCGGAAAAAGCGAACTTTCATACCTTAATCAGAAAAGAAACTCAAGAAGGCCGTGCGTCTACTTTTCAAACTTCAAAACTACAAACTCAAGCAGCAAAGTATAATTTCGATGGCCAGATTCAGAGTCAGCTAAGAGATCGATTGATTGCGGGAAGCAATTCCCCAAGTCTTCAACAACAGTTGTTACTACTGCAGGAGGCTTCTTCCCAATCGGCTAGAGCTGTCTGTGAACAATTACAGTATGTACAGGGCGCAATAAATGAAGAACATAACGCCAACAGTGCTGAGAAACAGGTAAATCAACAGCAGCGGCAGTTCGAAAAGGCAAACAGCCACAGAAGTACGGCAGTCAAACCACATCATTTTACTCCAAATTCTGTTAAATATTTTGATAACTGTAAATCATGTGGTCATAAACATTCTCGACTTATGTGTCCATTTCGCAACTCCAAATGTTATGAATGTGGCGAGATCCGTCACATTCAAGCTGTCTGTCGTTGTTCGAAAACGTGTTTTGTCCAGATTTCTTTAGATGAACAAAGTGTTGCATCTGACTTGCAGTCAATTACTCTTACTGTGACTTCTACCAATTCTCGTGGTTCTACGCATCACATAGTACAATCTTCCATTGTTAACAGTGGTCCCAAACATTTTTTCATTGCTGACACTGGTAGTGTTGAGTCTTTTATTTTTGTCGCTTGCATGAAGCGGCTGGAACCTTCTGCTACTTTGAAACCTGTTGATATGTCTGTTTACAGTATTACTGAACCTGTTTTATCTATTCTTGGCAAATGTGAACTTTCACCCACAGATGTGCAGTCCATTACTTTTACTTGTTCATTTTTTTAAATAAACTCTGACGTGTCTATTTTTGGTCTCAAGTACATGAAGGTTTCAAAGATCTCTCTTTCGTTGCCTGTTGAATCCTTCGAGTTTGAAAATTCCGTTTCTGAGTCTGTTTCAGATTCAAATTCATTTACTGGAGGAGTACCTGCAATTGAGCCGGCGCAGACAAGAATTCCTGAAGAAGAAACAACGTCATCACTACTACCCGGACGCTCGTTTGAACTGCGGCGGATGTGATGATTGTAAATCATAACGGAACACTATATGCTACTGTTGTTTTACTGCATGAATAATTACATTATACAGAGACTGATTACACTACGATTTCTTTGGCTGACGTGCTGCATTACTACTACTGCGCAGAAAATAGCTCTGGGTTTGAGCTAAGTAGACTTCTTATTACTAATACGCATTCTGAACTATCGCACAGTTTCATTGAAATTTCATAACAGATGTCTACATGTAAGAATAACTTGAAGATGCTTCCGATAAATATCTGCAGAAAAAGCACACACATAGTAGATAGTTGTTTGCCAAGTAGTGCAATAGACGTGTAGTTCTCATCATTAACAATTTTCACATTCGTTCATCAGCCTATGAAAAATGTCAGTAAAAAACAATAACCTGTTCAAGCCCAAATGGTTATCACCCTATGATAGGATAAAATCATTCACACCTTCTAGAAGAAGACAGCATCGATAAGTCGAACAACGATATTAATAAACTGGTTAAGGTAGAGTTCAGTTAACATAAGAACTATTATCCAATTCTGATGGTTAGGATATATAGGATTTCAAAAGATATTTTGTGTGATGTAAATAATCACGAGTGAGTAGACGTATTGAAGTGAATGCATCGTAGGAGTCCAAATCAAAATAGCAGTAGAATTTTTTCGAAGTCTCGTTTTACTATATTATTGCCATTCTGAGGTATTATCGAGTTACTTCTCCTGGTCGACATTTTACCGGATAGATTAGCTGCTAAACTGATGTCTTCTAACAATTAAAACCGCCTCTTGTTATATTAGTGGCAGCTGGGCAAACGTTAAAGGCTAAAATTTGATGCCAAGAAGCGAACCGTTGGATAGCGGAATAAACCAGTATTCATACAAACTGTTCCTATTACAGTGAGTTCAGAAGTAGTTATAATTGGTAAAACAGTAAAAATACATTTAAACGGATTTTCAGAAATGTGCACTAACTAGTCGCTTGCTTTAGTGGTTTCGTAAGTGAAGAGAGACAAGAGCCAGTGGTAGAACATTAGTGCCAAAGAATCCCAGCAAACACTTCAAGAATACCGTTTCAGTCGGTGCTAAATAAGTTCAATGCATACGCGAATTAATTCGGTATTCACCGGGTATAAATTAATCGATCTCATATGTGGAATAGAAACATGTGTAAATGATAGCCTGAACTTCTGTTGTGTGAAAGCTGTTGTTCGTCTCTTAGTGACCCAATCGATTTTGAAAAAAGTGCTGGCTAAATAATTTAAAATAACAACCGTTGAGATTTCAAGTAAACTGGTAGTGCTTGCTTGAGGTCAATGGGAAAGTTTGCCCAAAATAAGCAAACGGAAGAACAAATGTGGTCATCTACATTCAGTAGCTGAAAATGTTCATCAACTTCTATAGGATTTAAACAATCGCTTAAGTAAGTACCTTACACGTTCTGTAGCGGGCAAACTCGGAATATTTCCAATTCACTATCATTCAATATGAAGAATTATCTCAAAAAAACTTACGTCCTGTAAACAAGTCACGACGGGATTTGTTAATGAAATGTCCCAAGAATTAGGATTGATGAATAAATCATGTGAGTACGGGCTCCTAAATTTTAATTTCAGTATGACGATAGGAAAGATGTCAAGATGAGTTAGACCGTTGATAAATGAAGAATCGCTTGGCATCTCGATCTGCTTCCTGTTACTCGGATACTACAATAATCTACACTGAGCACTGAGCACGTGAAAAATCCACTGTTCAATTGCAAATCGTCGAAACATACATCCAACGCACGTATTCGGTGTCATCTTTTGTAATAATTGTCAGGTGCACCACGTGGCCATCGGTGAAACTAAAATCCACAGATGGAGTATGTTTAATATAGACCAAATGTTTTTATGGTCGTTGTCGACAGATCAAACAATCGGAAGATTGAAAACGAATAAGATCCTTGTTATTGATTGATTGAGCTACACAGAACTTAAAACTAATGTTAGCCAATTTTGTTCCAGTCAATTTTGAGTCTTGTTTACTTACAACACCTGCGATGTCACAGCCCCCTGTTGTAAGTGATAAGAGCTACGAAACCTTGGTAAAATTCCAATCTAATCTATCCTTCCGGAGTATGATGATAGTCTATCCTTTCCGGTTCTAATTCATTAACCGTGCGTCACCGGTTGACTTCTGAGAAGATTCTTGATTCATTTAATCAAAGCCGCAGGTACACGCAGTCAACCCAAGAAACTATGCGGGTCTTACAAAGTGTATCCTTCCAAAACTCCACTTAAATGGTCTGCCAAGATATACGATTGCGTCATCCAGTATTGGAACGCAACGTATTTTGTTGACTTAAATCACTGAAAGGAAAAATAGGATTATACTAGCCGTTGTACTCTAATCAGACGGGTTTCTTTTTTACCTGTGACACTCCCAAACATTCGACAGCACTCCCAGCCTCCTCCAATAAACCGTGATACATCCCCTCTATGTGGATTACAGTGAACTGTTTTATGCTTTCTTTATTTACAAATACAATTTGCACATGCCTTGTATGATGACGAAAGCTTTGTGAGAACGACTAAAAGTGGCAGATTTTGTGGATTCTAATGTAATATGGAGGGGCTAGTAACCAGGAATCGAATGCCAACACATTTTCCAAATTTATTTTCTAATTTAAAACTGTTCACTGTCTACTCAAACAGTTTTGTTTAAAACTCACGTGGGCGTTAGTTGAATCTGATTTTTCAGTTGTAATATCTGGTCTTTCCGATTTTGTAAACATCGTTCTAGCGTCCACATTTCTGCCTACGATCGGCTTTGCTGCGGATTTTGTCATACCAAATGAAGTGCTGGTCATGTTTCGTGATTTGCATCAACCGATTGAATTCGCAAAATCGATTCTGCATCCGAGAAAAAGCTGACGTTCAAGGCTTTTGAAACTGGAGCTGAAATTTTAGACCTGAAAAACACATGAAATATTATAATTTTTTGAGTACAAAGTGACAATAAGCACTTGTGTTTTTGACTATTCATAATCAGCCTAACAGCCAGAAGCCTGACAAAATGGTACAGCGGCTTAGACTGCCGCTTACCTTAGCAGTAACGTGGAATACCCCTGAAGAATAAACATTCTCACAGGGTTAAAATAAACAAACAACCAAATAAGAAAAGACTAAGCGGACCAATGGAAAGTAGTATGAATGCAAGTACGCCATTGACTGTGGCGCACTGCCATCTTGGTTAACGTTTCTAACCAGTAATTTGGGTCGTCACGAAGACTTCAACCAGACAGGTGACACTGACCCACTTTGCTCAATGAAACAGTAGGGATCTGCACACACTTGACGCGATTTTACCCAACTAATGATGGTCTCACCACACACTGTCCTCAAAAATAAACGCCCCTCTGGCATGCGGAGTACGTGACAAAACCATCGCACGTTATGCAACGCGATCAGTTGACTATTTGATTGCGCATCTCCAACTTTTCGGAAAGCGCACTGGCGAACGGCTGTATTGATCAAGCGATCAGTCCACTTAGTGTGAGCTAACTGGCGGAGAAAACCATGCTCAAACGCAACAAGTCCGTTAACATCTTCACTGCAAACAGGTCACGCCTCCAAACTACAGAAGAAGAAAAACGCAAACATGCATTATACGCTTTTCTCTCCAACGACGACCAGATGTCTTCTCGATGACACAGGTGACACTGGTTGACAAGGACAACTCATACCTTTGCTGTTCTAGCTGATATCTCAGCAGCAATATTGCAAACTGAGGAGATAGTTTCACCATAGTATGTGACATTATCCACAGTCTCAAATGGACTGTCTACAATAAGGAGGGTAGGAGTGGGAATAACCCAGTCTTGAAGCGGTACATTGCACTTTGAAGGTGTATAGCGCATTCCATACAAACCAACTCGGTTACTCATCCCATCTAGCATTGTCCGCATGTCTTCGACAAAGTGGCTGAATAAGACAATGTCATCCGCATACTCCAGGTCGGTCAACCTGGCTCCAACGAGAAATTCAACATCAGGCTTACTGGATTCCTTAAGCGCAGCCTTTAGAATGTCGTCCATGACGAAAATGAACAAGAAAGGCGGGGGACACTTGAAAAACATCAATAGAAGTGATGAACAACCAAGACAATTGTCCATAAACCTTTACCCTGTTTGCAGAATGGACACATGATAATCTCAAAAAATCCCCGTATTTCTATAGAATTAACTTGTCAAGAGGGCAGTTTCAGATAAAGTTAGGAGGAGACGGGAGCAAACGCAACCTTCAGGTCTAAAAAGACTGATGGTTGGCTGCTTATAAGGGTGCTGATTCTCTGCGGCCCCTCACAAGGTAAAAATGTTATCAACGCGCTTACGACCGTAACGGAATCTTGTCTGTTCTTCACGTATCTGATGTTTTCTGCGTTTAGTGAGCCGACAGAATTTAAGCCCAGTGGTCAACTTGGTTGCAGCCTGTCGTATAAAATTCCAGTCCCTTTTTAGAAAACAAGAATGAATGCTAACAAATACCAATTACTTAACACCACTTCAGTTTCCCAAACCTTCTGGAGTTTTGTGAGTGCAAACAAACGCTTTTCTTAACTAATGAAATCAAATAAAACGTTTATTTGAGGACTGAAATACCGTACAGTCATTGATATAAATTTTTGCCCAAATTTCAGATTATACGAGCCCATTGTTACGAGGTCTGACAGTATAATGTTAACGGTATTCTCAATGAGCAAAATTATTGCTTAGTCAACCACACAGCAAAACGTAATAGTGTTTTCACTGTGGTCATTCGTAACGGTAATTCATGCGACAGAAATGACACGATTGAAGAGTAGTGAGCAGCTAACATGTGACTACAAACGTCAAGTAGAAAAACTGGGTGCATGACTACTTATTCTCATTGTCACTCTCAACACCCGGCGTCGACATCACCATCATTCTTATCAACAATGTTTTTTAAAGGATTTACTCCTCAGAAGGAAAATCTCTGTGAAAACTTCGTCTTACTGCTTTAAGAAGAATTAGATTTTCCGCTGCAGAAGGGTCACAAAACTCGCTGAACAATGACCTATTTGGGCAACAGTCTCCTAGAAGCCAGAATATCTATCATACGCTTGCAATACGTGGAACCAAACAAGTTTCCGTTTGCGGCATTCTTCCCTGGCGTGAAATTTGGCATTCTTACGACCAAAACAAATGTTACAAGGACATCGGCAAAGGTTGAAGGTTGCTTCGAGCGGCTATCTGAAATTCAACAAGTCTCACTGCATAACATGAATTGGTTGAACAAAAAACCTGATACATAGCTTCGGTTCAGAATGCACGACTACTAACAGGGCTTCTTCCTGACAAAGAAATATGTCGATTCTGTGATGCACTCACTTGCCAACGAGAATCGGATTGTTGTTCGTCCTCACAAGTGATTTTCAGTAGTAATGACAGTGTGAATTAAATTAACGGAGTGAACTCAGCTTCCAGTTGTCGTTCACATTTTTTGATACTGTGGAAACCACATAAACATATCGACTGGGATTGCCGCTATAACACAGCTTTACAGACGTCATTGTATTTCAAGATATCAAACTCAGAAGGAACCAAATCATTAGCATGTAAGTGTTCTGAAGTGTATAAGAATGAAATTCAACCGTCACCGATATTCATCATGAACTAATAATGTTATGTGGTTATTTGACTGAGTACTTTCTGACAGACGGTTCTCCGTTAACCGCACATTCAGTAACTCTAGGCCTATCTAGTGAATCTATTATCCTGCGCACTAACTCACTGATTACAATTATGTCAGTGGATTAAATCACTCGTTTTCTGCCATTCGCCATCAATTCGGCTTGGTCAAAAAGAGTATCATCAAAAAATTGGCTAAAATTACCACTTCCATTGGATGCGTCCAAGGTAAATACTTATTTTTAGGGCAAAGTTTACCGTCGGATTAAAGGTGTCGCGGTGAGCAAACCAGTAGGTTTGGTCTCAGTCTGCCTCTTCGTATTCAGAATAGAAAAACAAAGTCGACAAGTTCGGCAGTCTGACTTTTCATTGAAAATATGCCCACGATATCTTTTTGCTCACAAGCAAACGCAACCTAGCAAAATGGTCTGCAATACCGAACGGATTGTTTATCTATAAACGCGTTATATTTAAGAATGTGAGAGAAGTGGCAGGTTGCCGTATCTAAATATTGACATCATAATGAAAGTAGACGTTCTTGTTTGGCGTGATCTCGAGTGCTTAAACTTTGTTAATTTTGCTTCTGTAGCATGGGATGCCTAATTCTATTGTCCTCCAGTCCTGCTCACTGATTGTGGATTCAAATTTGAAACTACCTTTGTAGATAAATGGATTGAGAACAACACGACGTTATGAGCAAGTTGTAATACTCATGAATACTGTCCAGTGAAAGGGCACACGTTTTGGGGCCTTCATTGAAACGCAGGGTTGCCCCAATTTATGGAGCTAAACTTGCTCTCATTGAAGTTATTAAGATCGGTGTCTTGTTGGACTCCCCAAGGAAGGATGGATAACCAGCCCGCATGATTACCTCGCTTTCACTTCACCGTCTAATTAATACCAGATCGAATAAACTTGATGAAGTGGGATAGAAAAATCTTGAACATTACCGATAAACGTTTTGTAGACCTACACCCACTTCGTCTCAGGTTGTTAAATCGTTTGAAGTGGTTTGTCTCGCTGCGATTGATACGTAGCAATGACCACATGATCCAAACCACCTAAATATCGAAAACATAGACTAATTAAGTGGCTAACGTGCAGTGAAGAGATCGCTCGAGAAACAATAGTTTGGATGTGTTCATACGGCTAGCTTGGTAAATGTGAGTAGCACAACTAGGAGAACACTGACTGGTTGTCTATTTTACTGAACATTTATGTGGTCGAATTATTTAGGTCGTATATCTAGTGTCAACATTATCGGTAGTATCGCCCCCTATCTCTGGATTTCACATCGACAATTTTTAACTAACGTAAACGCACTCAGTTTATAAGTTGAATACCAACCAACACTGATTGTAGCCTTTACACTCCCAAAGGCTTTCGGCCAGTTCCTTTTGAAGAACACGGTATTTCAGTTTCGGAATTTACACAGCCCGCCGGTAGTGTCCATCCCTAAGAGACCGGAGTTGACATTCATGATGTGTTAACGTTATGCAATACTGGCGAAGCCAGAGTGTGATGCTTCTTTTTGAAGGAGGCCATCTGTAAAGTCCAGGGATTGGCTGCAGCTACGGTCACTTCAGATTAATGCGCAATTTATTTAAGTCGGAATTCCTTACTGATTATGAATGAATTTGGTTTAACCAGCTGAGAAAAAATGACGAATTTCTTTCCAGACTTTGATTATCATGTTACAAGACTGTTAACCTCCTGTAGCTTTTTATCTAACATTGAGCTTGGCCAGCTACAAAACACATATCGACTTTCGGTCTCTGAGAAACTTTTTAAGATACCCCAGACCTACATGCTTAGTAAAAGCGAATGTCTGAACGAAATAGTAGACCTGTTAAACCTTAGTATTGTATCACATAAGATTTTTCGGAACATACCCAAAAGTCATAACTTTCATTCATTTCTACACTGACAGTGACTGGTGTGATTTATCTTCGACTGTATTCAGAACTGTAATATTTTAAACACTGCCAAGAGTGATGCGCTGAAAACAAGTATAACTGAATTCTACAGTTCTTATTTCCCCCTGCCTGAACATCAACTTCATTAATCGTGGATTTCTGAACGATGTCAAAACTAGTCCGCTTAGAAAAAAATGCATCTTCCTGGTGCACAAATTGAATTTCCGTCTGTTAGTGCAAGCTGTAGATACCAAGGAAAGCCCAAAGCCTTGGTCATCAAACAGTTGCACACGTTAAATTCAGGAAGCACATGGTCCCCAAACTGACTTACTTTGCATTCGACGTCATGCTAACGAAATTTATTGTGTAAGGCGTAAACAAAAAAGACTATTTTGCTGTGGCTTCCAAATCTGCGGCTTTTCTGAGGATCCCGGCAACAACCATAAGCCACCACCAGTTTGCATCGGTTGCACACTTATGTTTGTACCTGACAAAAGGCGACCGAGTTGAACTTGGTGCAACATTCTTCAGTCGTGTAACCAAGTGTAAGCGACGAATGTGTAGCGGCTATAATAAATGATATTTTTGATAGTGGCATTCATCTGTCCATTTTTGATGATCTTGGTTTTTACCTACTTCTGTTTTAGTCAAGCTATCCCTTATGTAATTTCCCTCTCGGGGCTACAAAACAACTTACTTCGTGCCTCGCTAATTTGAAGTGCTTCCTCTGTACACTCTATTTTCCTGGGTCGATACAAATGCACGAGGTTCAATGCGCTGAGTCCTTGCTTTTCATTGTCCATCGGTTTTCGATAGTGACTACAGACTGGGTATTAATTTGGTGGACCAGTTCCAACAATTGAGGAGCCCGTAATTTTCGAACAACCGGCTACAGTCGTCTCGGTGCGTCTTAGTGAGTTCGTTCCTTTGCATACTGGCATATTTTTTTAAATACTTTTCTTGATGTTTCGCGTAAACAGTTATTTTTATCCGTTCGTTTATACGTTTAAGATATGATCATTTATATATTTTCGCATTTCGGTTCACTTAGTAGCTCTTGATGGCTCATAACCGCGTAATCACTACCCAATGTCTGCAATGTTATCTAAGGACGTCGACAGCCCCTCCATCGGTACTAATTCGCTAGTGGTTCCTCCGTTTTTGGAACTGGATTCTCTTCTTTGGTTTGTTTGCTTAGAAGCAGAACTATTTAACAAAGGAATTTTGTCTGACCAAACAACATTCTGTCACCTGTTAGCCAGGCTTCCCAGTGAAGTCGTCGTGCAGTTTCGCGATGTTATAGTGAACCAACCAGCACAGCATAAGTACAATGCCTTAAAAAAGGCAGTTATTAATTGAGTAACACCTTTTGAAAAGACCCGAGTGCAACAACTCTTTCACGATTTGAAGCTAGGTGACAAACGCCCTCCAGCATTGCTTGCAGAGATGCAACAGCTTATGGGCAACTCGCAAATAGACAAATCCCTCATCAGAAAATTCTGGCTTAGCGAATTGCCAGAAGCAACGCACGCGAAAGTTTCAGTTTCACGTTCACAAACTCTTGCCAAGACAGCAAAAATCGCTGATCAAGTAGTGGAGCGTTTTCAACCACTACTGAGTTGCTTGAATGTATCACACCCTAGTCCACGTCTTACAGTAGGCACTAGCGGTTCCGACAACGTGTTTACCGCAAAACGTGATTCAACAGACATTGAGGCCCTGAGAGCAGAAATCACAACTTTGCGACGTGATTTCAATAAAATTTATTCGAACATTTTCTCAGATTGTCGACTTGATATATCACCCAGGTGACACAAACCGCGGTCAAAAGCTGGCTGTTGTTGGTAATACGAACCGAACCAAGCGGTGCACCAAACCTTACTCCCATGCATCATCAAGGCGATGCAAACTCAACAGCCGAACCTTAACGGCAAACATTGCCGTTAGCGCTAACTCTCCCTGTCATCTTATTTTCGTACGGGATGTAAAAACCGGACACACGTTCCTGGTTGACACCGGGGTGCAGGTTAGCGTGTTTCCGTCTACAAAAGACGAGGGGCCAAAGCGCTGCAGCCCACAGCTCCGCGTTGCAAATAATACGCCTATAACCACATATGGACAGCGGTCCTTGACTCTTGATTTAGGCCTCAGGTGGTCATTCCGCTGGACGTTTACAATTGGTGCGGTATCTTTCGCCATCATCGGCATCGAGTTTTTCCGACATCCCGACCTTCTGGTCAATAGGAGACCCCGACTGTTAATCGACTCCAACACCAAGTTAAGTATACCCGGCACGCACGCAACAGTTGCTGAGATAACACCCATATATGCCCATCCCGCCGCTCCTAGACAATTTTTGGATCTCTTCACTGAGTTCCGGCAGCTCGTTCGCACATCGAACGATGTCCCAACAGTGACATCTAGTGTCACACATCACATCCGCACTAAGGGACCCCTAGTTTCAGCGCGGCTTCGCCGGTTGGCTCCCGACAAACTAAACCTCGCCAGGGAAGAGTTCAAACACATGATCGAACTCGGAATAATACGTCCTCCCGAGGGTCCATGGGCCTCATCGCTGCATATGGTCCCTAAGAAGTCAGGGGATTGGCGCTTATGCGGTGACTACCGCGGGACAACAAAGCAACTGTCCCTGACAAATACTTCACCCCACACATGCAGGATTTAACTACTTCCTTACATGGAAAAACCATATTTAGCAAGATAGACCCAGTATAAGCTTATCATCAAATTCCGGTAGCCAAAGACGATATCCACAAAACCGTAGTAATAGCTCCTCTTGATCTTTTCGAGTTTCTTCGAATGCCATTTGGCTTGAACAATGCAACTCAAACTTTTCAACGCTTCAATCACAAAATGACTCGCGGTTTGGACTTCGTCTACCCTTATCTAGAGGATATTTTAGTTGCTAGCACTACAGAGGAAGAACACCTTACGCATCTTCGCACCCTACTGTTTGGCTCAACACGGTGTCACAGTTAATTCCACTAAATGCGAACTAGGTAAGGCTGCAATAGAATTTCTGAGTCGTAAGATCTCAGAAAAGGAAATCGCCACATTCACGAATAAGGTGAAAGCCATCCGTGAATACCCCGGGACAAATTCCTTCAAGCAGCTTCGTCGTTTTAGTGGTCTGGTCAACTACTACCGACGTTTCATACTTCGATGTGCGTATATAATGCAACCAATGACGGATCTTCTTTGTGGAGGTGAACGTAAATTCCAGTTCACCGAGGCTGTATGCACTGCGTTTATTGAGCTCAAGGATGCGGTCACCGACTTAGCTCTTCTTGCTCATCCTGATCCGAACGCATCACTGTCAATCGTAACCAACGCTCCCGACACAGCTGTCGGCGTTGTGTTACGGCAATTCTTTGGTAAGCAGTGGCAACCTTTAGCTTTCTTCTCAAGCTGCTTACAACCCGCGGAATCTCGCTACAGCACGTTTGGTAGAGAGTTACCGGCTATCTATTTAGGCATCCGCTACTTCCGGCAGGATCTTCACGGCTTACACTGATCACAAAACCGTTAGTTTATTCTTCAAACGTTTCATTCGACAAGCAGTCCCCAAGGGAAGTTAGGCACCTGGACCATATCTTTCAGTTTATGACGTGTCTCAGGTACCGAAAACACTGTCGCGGATGCTCTTTCACGCGTCCACAACCTGTGCACATCGGCTGATAATGGCATCGACTTGGCAGCCATGGCTACCGCGCAATCCCTTGACCCTGAGATATAGCATCTTCGTCAAAAGAGCTCTTCTGTTGAATGACAGGCAGTTTCGTTGTGAGTAGTATACTACTCACAAGTAGTATGTTACCCACAGGCAACGTTCAGGAACAAAAGGGCAAGCTGCGAATGCCAGGAAGACGGAGGACAAGGAGAGACTATCGAAATAGTGTG
>JTDE01021896.1:38964-68909 GCA_014338405.1 Paragonimus skrjabini miyazakii | reverse complement strand
GTTGATGCAACTTTCTTGTTACACAACCCGGTCAAAAACCCTCATTATCCTACATTAAATCTAGGTAATCATGTCAATCTAGTAAAAACATTTCGCATTTCGATGTTGCAATGCACATCCCGAAGTATTTTTCAAATCGTAGAATAACGTCTAGTGTTGTTTGTGCTGCTTGAAAACTGCCAAATGACACTACCTGGTGGTAAGTACAACCAGGATCAGCCAGTCATCTACCAAGTAAGAGGTCCATGATGGTATCTTGTGGTTGGTGCAGACCGCGCTCTATTTACTCGTCTATGAAAAAAGTGGAATGAGTGAGCAGCCTTGCCTTACTCCGCTCCTGATGCTGAAGCTACCAAACGGTTCAGCTTAGAAATTATAGTCTATCGTTCTGCCTGATAATGAGTAATTCTTCCTCTTGTGGACTTGATTTAAAAAACAACTGAGTATGTGTATGTTCTCAATTGATTCGGCCAAACTATTGTGATAGAGTTTTTCAACCATCATGTTACGGTCTCAGGAATCAAGTGGAATGTTAGACAACACGTATGCGTACTTCGCAGCTGTGAAGTAAAATACGTGACGCACGAAGCAACTGTAGGTGCCGTAACTCGTAGTGTCGTGACTCTCTGGCGCTGACTCGTCGTCCACGCTGCCACAGCGAATTGTCAACAAACAGGCAGCATTTGCGTTTAGGGCTCGCAGGTTTAGTCGATTGACTATCACTCAACCATGATACTGAAGGCTTTTCGATTGTATTCGATAATGTGCCGACGATCACGGTCAACTGTCGGATGATCGGAGTGATCCTTGTTTGAGGATGCCTTTTTTGATCACTTTTTCCTGATCCCGAAGGTAGCAATACCGCAACTATAAAACTAGTTTTTTTCCCCTTCGGATTGTGCCTCACTTTCTGAACACTTCTGTGAGATCAGTAGTGCGATATACAACCTCACAATTGAGATTTCTTTTCTTCTGACTGCTCCCTTCTGGCATGTCTGACAAGGTTGCACCTAGTAGTACCGAAGTTCTAGTCAACACAGCCCTCTAGGTCGATGCAGTGCACAAGCTTGGCCACCACGCTAAGGTAGCAGAGTAGGTCGCGTAAGCAATAAGGCGACTCTCCGGCGCGTATTCCGGGACGCTCGGGATGCGCGATCCATGAGTCAACTGATCACGCGATCCTGCCATGGTTGGGTCGCGTACTCCGCGTGCCAGTCGAGCGTTTTCCGTACCGAGCATTGTGTACTGAAACCACCAATAGTTGAACAAAACCGCGTGGTGGTCAAGCAACAACGCAGTCACGGAATATGAGGACCGTGTGTGTTCCGTTGTGTAAAGTGAGCAGGTGTCACCTGCTTGGTTGGAGTCCTCATGATGACTCTAATCATGCTATCCGAGATGGCAGGGTGGTGTAGTCAGTGGCCTATCTGCATTCATACCACTTCTGATTTTCTCGTTTAGTCTTGTCTTACTAATTTTCAACCTTTTTAATAACGTCTTCTAGAATATTCCAACACAATGTTGGTGTGTGGCGGTCCGAGCCACAGGGCCTTCTAATCAGCCATTGTAATGATGACGATGAGTCAACCATGTATATCAGCTATTTTGAGTTGTTTAGTAAACCACGTGTTTTCCAGTAAGAAGTCTTTGCCACTGCAGTTTGCTATATTTCTTTTTTCCAGCTTCTTTGATATACTGTTTCCTGAAGGTTTTGTTTGACTTCTCGCGCGGAACTTAAACTCGTTTGTACTGCTTATCGTATACAAAATGTGTCGGTCTTTACTTCTATCTTGCAACACCCGTTGTCTTAGTTTGGATCTTACCGTTAAAGATTACCTCTATTATGTGTTGTGATTTCATTTTCACACTGACTTATTTGACTAACCAGCATTTACCGGCTAGACTGCAAGCACTTCTGTTCATACTCTCTCTGGTCTTACGAACCCAGTTTTCAATTGGATACAAAGTGAATGTGTGGAACTACTCTGATGCAACGCAAATAACTTGTGGTTTCATGTGTGCCCGAAAGTTTTGTGGCTTCGGCCACAGTTGCAAACTGACCCGGAAACGAGTGCTATCAACAGTGTTTGAAGAACAGCGAGCTGATTGTACACTGATGACATAAAGTATGAAATGTACAGTCACTTATTTAGGTCATAGCCACTCTAATTGCTTCTCTGTAAGCATTAAATTAATGACAGCTTAAATTCCAGTTATAACTTATGATGAGCATTATGTGGTATGTAATGGTACGCTGAAAATGTCACTTTCTCTCAAAAGTATAATATTGGATGTTTGCTTCTATTTGCTGAGTAAAGTAAGCGTCATTAATTCCCCGTATTTGGCGGAACGCTGAAGTAAGTCAGTTTAAGCGTTTCATGATTTAACCAATTGTTCATCTCTTGGAGACATATGTCGCCCATTATTTCGTACTCCCTTACGATGTCCTCCAATCCTTTGCTTGACCAACAGACAAAAGGCTATGCGCTGTCCGTGTTTTGCCTGAAGCGTTGCCTAGACAACTGTCGAGTGCAAACAGCTCTGGATGTGTGGCCAGTTCTAATGTGTTGCGACACGGCACACACAGCAGAGATGGGGGACACAGCTGATAACCATGTTCATGACATGAACGTGCCTCCATCTTCCACTGTCCTGATAATTGGGGCATCAAACCAGCCCTCGGTACTGTCGCCCTCACCAGATCTGCTCACGCTGATCTACCGCACTGGTGACGGTCACGTTCGACAGGTAACTGACGCGTTCTTTCCGTCATACACGTGTTTGGAAAGGTTTTCGAACGTCTGTGAAAACTGAAAAATTTCTCAAAATTGTGAAACTGTGTAAAGTAGAAAAGTATAACACAAATTTCTCATCCGATTTTCGTCAGCACACTTTTTGGAGCGGTTCAAAGCATACATTTGATTGTGATTACAAAACACTCTAGTAATTGTTTCTTTTCCTCAGCCAATTGTTTCCCCATTGTTACAGGTAAAATTTTCCGTAAGTGTCGGTTTAACGGTCGTTAGTTCAAAAGCATTATTGCATATTGCTCGGCGGTAAGGAACGGAATCGTTGTCTAGCCCAGCTACAAATCATACGGAGACATGCAGTTGCTGGCTGACTCACACCTGGAATAGAAATCACATATCTTCGTCTGTATTACGAAGGAAGTCAAGCCATCCTCTATCTGTATAGACAGGTCAACGCTGCCAATCTGATCTAGTAAAATTTTTGATGAAGACAGCTGTGAAAAGTAAGCTTGTCAATGAGACCTACTGTGCCCCTGCTATCTGCTTTGTCGACACTGAGGACGAAAATAATTTGATAGACACTAACGAAGTGAATGTTAGAGCTCACGCAAGAGAGCGCTTCAGACAGAGTCAAATACTTCACTAACTCAGCACTCTATGAACTTATGGATAAAACACCTACCGGCTCAATTCAATCTGGAGATTACCGTAATTGCAGCCAGAGATTGTGGTATGAACCGTAAAGAAAATCAAACGCAACTTATAGCGATCTAACTAGTACATCGATAATCTTTTGCACAGAAAACTAAGAGGAGGAGGACTGTGATGATTTACAACGTAATTTTTACAACTTTGTGACTACCCCTTTCACTGACAATACTGAATTCACAATTTTGGCTACAAGAGTAAAACACTCACTGATATACGACTGGAACAGACGACTGCACCGATTTTTGCAAAGCATTTCAACAAATACTGCATCTTCCTAATGAATAGATCGTGGCTTTAACGTCGTGATGGAAAATGCCGTCGAAAACCTGATGACTAGGGGCTTGATTGTAATACGGTTTATCTGGCAGACAGTACGTGATGCTGGTGATAGTGCCACTACAGTCCCATCACCAAACCACCGGTCTCGTGCGTTTACGGGGGTAAAATTAGTATTTGAGGCTAGCTCGGTCAACACAACCTTATCGTAAATTCAGTGCACCACGTTGAATGGTACAGAAGACGGCTGCTGTGTTTCAGTTGGATCTGCCCATTGGAGAAAAAATCAATCCAACTCGCTTTAAGTAGCTTTAATTTCGGTAACATCTTTCTCCCTTCTGATTCTGTTTGACAGTTAAAGATCAAACTGTTCCTCAATTTGCAGTACTTTTTAACAACAGCGCTCATTTAGGGACAGTAAATTAATTTTCAAGAGCTGTTACCTACGCATAAATCTGTAAAACACGTGAATTTGTACGGTTGATATATATGTATGGTTGTGTAATTATCATTTGAAACGTTAGTGAGATACGCTTTCGAATTTTTGAATGTACAATTTGGCAAGAACAGAAAAAGTTTGTAGCTTTCCAAATAACTTCACTTGGCAAACTTTGCTGTTATTCTGCTACTCGTATGTTCTCTATTTTTCAGATGCTCATTGAAGTACTGGTATGTTTGCTCTCCTGTGTTGGGCGACGGTTTTCCATAGCCGAAGATCTGACACCACATTCATCATCATTTGTACCCTATTCAGTACGCTTGGCTGTTGAACTACGAGATTTGCATCGACGTCTCCTCTGGGCACTGTACAGTGAGAAGTTGGTTGGCTTACAGGTTTGTACTTATATCCAATTATATATCGTATTCTCATTGCATCGAAGATGTTCTCGATCCTATTGTCCAAACTTATGCGATCAATTTGTTGCGACTACTGTATGTGCTTCTTCTAAAGTCTATGTTGTATTCTATTTCTTTTTTTCATACAGGCTTTGTTACTGAAAGCACTTACAACTTTGGTGTACATCACCCCATACCAACGACTTCAACCAGGTCTTTTAACCAGCTTGTTACCTGCATTACAACAGTTTCTCCGTTCGTCTGTCACAGGTGAACGTGTGGTGGATTTACGTGCTGGTTGTCTCAATCTACTTGGAAACGTTGTGGGCAAAGTTCCTGGCCCATTGTTAGAAGTACGTTTTTTCCTTACGTTTTCATTGGTTGTTTTCAGATAACCAAATTCCCCGATAACAATGACAGATATTCATGGATTAATGTACATGCTTTGCTGTGTTGTTAGTTTTGTTCCATTAAAACGGTTAAAACTTACTCAGCTTGTTGGCCAATATTGAGAAGCATTAATTCTTTTTAAAAGAGAGAAATATACTCGAGTTTTGCTCTTGTGAGAACTTACACGTTGTGTCCGGACCAGAAGGTGACCTCCGGTTCTTGTTCTGTTTACGAATCAGGCTTGCTAATCATTTATATATGTTCGTAACTTCAGGGATGACTTCACTCATTACTTGTGTGTGATCAGTGACGAGTTGCATGATCATTTCTTGAGGGGATGTAAAACAATTGCTCCTTGAACTCTAACCAATAACCCGGCTGTACAAACTTTTGTCAGTCAGGTTGAACCTGCTCAACAACGTTTTGGTGAAACGCTGGGGGTTTCGAGTGTTACAAATTAAACGTCACTCATATTTGATCGCAGTCTTCGCACCCAAGTAAACTCTTCAGCTGGATCATTTCGGGTTGGTCGCATTCATTTTTCATCCAGTCAGCCTCCTATAAGTGAACCTTGAACATACACGACTGTTCACGGAAAGTCGCACGGTCTGTTCTCAGTATTCATTTTTGGAAACCGAATGAGTTATTGGGAACACAACAAGGCCTATTTTTAATGTGTTCCCCACTTCGGGCGCTTAATCTACATAGACCGAGCGGTTTTGAATCCGGGAACATAGGTGACCGAATCCTCAAGCGGGAGTCAAGATGGATCTTTCAGATTTTCTATCGACCACCATGTGTACGTCATAAGCGTAGCAGAAACTTAATGGATTAACTGAGATTGGTCAAAAGATCAGGGCCTAGATGAAGTGATCGTGTGAACTAATGTTGCTTGTGTATTCACTATTGATTGATATTTGATGAAATTTGCTTCATTAACCACCAACAGTTTGATCTATGCCTTGGATAGATGTATTGATGAAATTGGCTGGGATTATGTCGTGCTCCGATATGATAACATGTTTTACAGTCGGTGACTCCGAGTTCATTATGTGCTTGTTATTTTGTGTGTATGTTCGCCTGATTCACTATAAACGCAAGCGTAGATGCTCACAAGTTTGACCAAATTGGAGTTACCGTGACTGCATGTGAACTGGGTGTGAGTAATTACAAATGCTGTGTACGGTGTGGTTTTAATGTTGATCCTGCCAGTTAAGAATGTGTACCGAACAACAAGCGTTGATCAGCCACCAAGAGCCGCTCCTTTGCAAACTATCTGGGAGTATAATTTTAATAACGGCGATTGCGAAAACGTTTGCTTGATTTTAGTCTTTGATTAATTAACTCGATTGTTCTGCAGATTCCGTTAACCATTATTTACATGCTTCTGTTTCACGATAGGTCTGTCAGCTTTTGTCTCCATCTAAACGAATATTTGACGTTACGCCAAGTTACAGTTCGACCACTTCGGGGGACACTGCTCTGGACCTTTCCAGCCTACAGATCAACCTATCCTATCCCGTTCAGTCGAGTAACTGTCATGGTGTCAAGCCGCCAAACTGTTGGTCGCCAGCACAAAGCAAGGATCCTTTTAGTCCTTGCTGGCTGGTTCAGGTGAGTGTGCCCAAACTTTTGAGCTACTTATATTTTATTAGTAGTCTGCGCGTGGATAAACTTTTTGCATGCAGTTGTCTAAGATTTATTCCACGAACCCTAAATTGATACCCCTATTTCGTGTGTGAAAGTGAGATAGTCTGTAACATAATCTAGACTATAATAGAAGACAGACAACGTGGAAGTAAATCAGAAAATAAGCAAGTAAGTTCAGGGACAACTGGTTGTTTGAATAATAGTGGCACTTACCACAGCATTTTCTAAAGGGATGCTTTTTTTAAAATTCTGAATCATCATCGATACTCGGGAAGATATACATACCACTGTAACGTCTTGTATACTATTTTTTATTTCAAAATTCTGATTGTTGTTCACAGTTTTCATTTTCCTCAACTTCACGTATACAGCCAACGTTTAAACCAACTGAATCGAACTAATCGATAATCAGTAAATACAACTCACTCACTTCTCGGTTCGCGTGCCTTGCGTTCTCTCTGCGTTCGGATCGCTGGTGCACTGAATTTTGGAGAGTTAGAAGCTAACGGAACCAAGCGACTATTGCGGCAAAGTTCCTTATTTATCTGTCATTGGAATTACCTCAGTTATGACCTCCAACATTAATTGTGAACGACAGGACGGATTGTATCTGTTGGATACTACATTTGATGTAGTGGAATTCTAAATCAAAGCACTTTGACGAACTATTGTGAGTTGATCATTTCCATTTTTATCACCCTTTTGATCTCGAGTTCATACCTGAATTTTGTATAGTGTTTAGATCCACTACACCACAAACAGTCAAAGAAACCAAAAATAAAGGAGATACTGTTAGTTGGAAGAGCTATCAGTTGCGTTGTTACAGACACGCTAACACACCAGATTTTGTCTCTGATCAACGTTTTGTGTAGCCACGCAGTTCCCAACATGACAGGCACTACCTACCAATTCGACTCAGCAAAGGAATCAGGGTCAATGTAATTCGCTGTTACCTACCTGTCTGTCTACCTCGTAGTTTTTTCAGCCTTTGCTGCAGTACGAACGCGAACATCCTACCGTACTTGACCAAGCGCAGCAAATCTCTTCGCATTTTTATTTTGGTAATCGTTAGGACGGAGTTCTCTTTGAGCTGATTGGGATGCTGATCGCTTTTAGGTATGACTGTTTATGGAAATTCTCTTTCGGTTTTTACCCTCTTTTAGAACTAATAGTTGTTTCACATCTTCTATGAAAAGACTTGTATGTTGCACTTATGTCAGACGCTCGATTATCTTCCTTAATAAAATGTTTTGACTGTTGCCTCCTGTAAGTAAGACCATTTTTCAGCCAACATTGAGCTTTCCTTTCTACTTTCTGAGCTGGCAGAACATTTGAATCTTTCATCTGTGCTTGCAGGTTCTATAGGATAGCTGTTCAGACGAAGATATGCGATACTGGCGAGCTCCAATAGGAGCGAGATTTGAGTTTAGTATTTCCTTTCAAGATGGGCTAGGTGAAGAGCTTGTGTTGTGACCGCAAAAGACGCTTGGCCTGCAAATTAGTTTATTGTGTGAACTCTCGTACAGGTTATGTTAAACATGGGACCACGAATACGTACACTCCTTTGCACAGCTGACATGCTTTCACACACATTGGGTAGCAGTACGTTGTCATCCGCCCTGATGGAACTTCCTCCATAGCACGTACACACTATACCGACAGTCTCTTCTGGTCCGTCATCTTCTTGACGTTAAGGCTTGACCTTTCGTTCCTGAAGTCGCTTGTGAGTAGTATACTAACAACACAGCAATACTACTCACACAACACTTGTCTGAATGCGAAGGCCGCCAGTTGGTGTGAGTGGTGTTCGGCTTGAAGTAACCCAAACCTCCGAACCTCCACGAATGGTTTAAGTCATACTCATTTGGTTCAATGAAGACAATAGCTTCAGTCTTACAAAACAGTCCCGCTCATTGGGTTATCATTTGGATTGAGCAGAGGGATTCTTTCAAGAATCCTTTCGAACATGTTGGTCAACATGAATATTATACACACAAGGTTGTTTTATGGTTCGGCTGTTGGATGTGGTTATTCGGTCATACCTGTTGTGAGATTACTGGCGTTGTGGTTACCACGCTAGTCTCACAAACACAAGAGTTGGAGTGCAACTTGCTGTCCAGACAAGGATATACACTACTGATGACCTCTAGTAAATGCGAAACTCGAGTCCAATGCTTCATTTCGAAGTGAGCCAGCCGAAAGACTTATCTGAATGCGAATGCTACGATCAAGTTTGAGTGATGTTCGGTTTGCAGAGGTGTACACGGAATACCGCCCACATGTGGTCTCGGCTTTCGCCCTCAGCCTACCTCTCTCGAGAAGTTTTGACCGCATGTATATTTACCGATGACGGTGCTCAACAACTTTGATGGATTCTATGACTCGACCGAAAAGTCGTCGTCGTGGAATTGTCGAGTGAAGTTGAAGATACACTTATTGCGTCCTCCATAGAGTCGTTCTGGGTGAGGTTTTTGATACAGTACTGCGGCCGCGTCTGTTGTGAAGATATTGGTGCACTGGTTAACACGGTCGTATGATGAAATGTCTGGCCGGATTTCAAGTCCGGGTTGTGGTAAAGGCATATCCCATCGATGAACCCCAATACGCATTAGCCTCCAATTCGGCACCTGATTTCTAATAGAATTAGTTGATGCAACTATCCATATGCGGTCGACCGTGAGTGGCGTTCAAATTATTTCGACCAAACTGTTAATTGTTTGTCGGTACTTAATAGCAGGCACTAACCGTCTACCTGTCTTTCAATGTTCACCCTCATACCTACAGTTCAGCGTAACTTGTTTCCTCCTAGCTTCGACTACTCACCAAAGTCGGATAGTGAGAATATGGTTGGAGCTAGTAACCTTCAAGTTATGGGCAGATATGTTAATCCACCACCGATAGTCCTATAGGCATTTTTTGAGGTGATGCGAGTCAAGTCAAGATTGTACGATTTAGAAGAGCCTCAGTGATTGGATATTCACACTACCTCTCGTAATAAGCAGTTAAGACTACAACGAGACTGACCTAGGTGGAGTGGACACTGGAAAACGCTTGGATCGAATGGAATTTTACCCCTCGCAGTCTCTGTCTGTTCTAATCGATAGAGCGTTACCTATCCACTGTCACTGGTAAGTGATTGATTAATAACATCACTTCGTTACTTGAAAAGTGTTCACATCATTTGCATAGTGCAACTTGAAGTATACTTTTCTCAATGAATAACCGGCTAGTAAATGAAAAAATGTCTCTACCGTACGTACACCGAAAAAGAGGCACACCACGCCACAATCCCAGTGACCGTTCTCCGGAAATCTTGGGCGTTTTTGTTACAGCTGAGGTCCCAGCGATAAAGGTAGCCTGTACGATTTCATCCAATTATCCGTTTACACGTGTTCGCCGTGCTAGCCGTTGGCAGTCTGACCACATTGGATCAATAGGTTTCTCATTTCTGATTGGTTGATTTTCACCTTGGTCCCTTACTGTGTGTTCTGATTCTGCGTAGGCTGTAAGATTTTGACAGAGTTTTCCTCGCAAGTCTGACGGACCTACTAACGACAATGTACATTTTGTTTACGGAACCGAACGTTCGGCTGTGTTTTTTTGCACTGCCTCTACTACCGTTTTTCGTGGACTCTCTTGTAAGGGATTATAAGTCGCTTTCGAATTCTGTAATCCTTCCCACCACGGCTAGCGGTATTCGGCGCTCTTTTTTGCGCTCTTTTTTGCGTCAATTTTGTCAAAGCAGCTGGGTAATTGGAATGCGTTTACAAACTTTATTTTCCTTGATAATCCTCTTCTTTCTCATTTGTAACCATTTTGTCCTATTACTTTAATTTACGTGCTAAGTATGCGTTTAACTGGCTTCATTGCCGTACGTCAACATACAATGCACCTATAATCTCATGTTTGCACACCTGTTGCTAAAAAAGTATTCCCTTATCTGAGTAATTGATTGTATATTTGTCTTTCTGTCGTCACATTACAGACAGAGAACGTTGTTCTTTTTCGTAGTTTTTTTGCCCGTTAAGTTCATGAAGTCACCCATGTGAATCGTCGTCTTTTAGTTGAACAAAGCGCTGATTTGATTTTCCACCTTTTCATGTTTGTTTGTGACTAAATTTTTTGAACACATTCCCCCATATAAACAGGTTTGCTTGCGTCTACTTCATCCAAGTGTTGCCGAATGCGCTTGGGACACGCATATTCCTGACTCAATAACTCGCACAGCGTCTACCACAAGCCAACAACCGCACCAAGTTCGCGTCCAAGCTCTGGCCGTACTGCGCAATATGATGCCGAACTATGCGGGATTTTTACAGCCGAGTCTACCGTTGCTGAAGAAGACATTACTTCTGTGTTTACAGGTACGGTATGTACAATTTGTCTGTATCGTGAAATTGTGTTGAGACAAGCGATTGAACATGCGGACATGGCTGCGGGGGTGGGTGGGAAACTTTCATGGCCTCTAGCATTAGGTAGAACGATTTGGGCTATTGAGCAAACTCGTTGACTCAAAAGCTCATAATGCAAACCAACGGGTGACTGTTTTACTTATCAGTCTGTTTGTTTCTCGATTATTGCAATCCGCTTCTCGTAGCGTTGCCTAGGTATATAAAATGTTCTTTATTCAAACCTCGACTTTTACGAGGCTGAATCAACTACGTTCACCCGACATTTTTAGCCAGCAGAGATCTCGAGTAAAAGTGCGTTTTTATGGATGGTCGGTGACAGCCCTTATATTCGAATCAACCTCTCATGTTCGCCGAGACCGAAGGGCTTTGGCTAAACAACTCTTGGTTCCACTTATACACTCCGTATGCAGTGTAAAATCGAGGGAACAATGCAATGGATGAACACGTCGATAACACACAGTCTGATATTCAATGAACTACTTCATAGTACTTATGGAAAACTGTCAAACTTTCTAACAGGTAGACACTACAGATAACGTGATGGATCGAACGAGCCATATTGGATGGAAATGGGCGCTACGAGTTAGACGTAACAGGTCAATGTCGGTAACACACAACATGAACCAACGAACTGGAGTGCACATGGCTTTTGACTAAAACCCTTGCTGCAATGTAAGTTGGAGTCATTGTCTGCAACCGCGAGTTCACGAGCGACAACATACATATGTGAATTAGACAATACAGATCCTGCTGTATTGAACGTCTTTTTGCTAATGATAGGAACAGTGAGTGTGCGAGTCCTGTGGGGTTTCGTCCACTGGCTTCCACCAAGCCAGATCAATGGAGCGCAAGATCGTTCTCGACTTCCAAGTGTTGCACTTGCGTAGCAACTTGCAACTTATCTATGCTGTCAAATAATTCGTGGTAGAATAGTTGCACTTCGCCCAACCATGTGTTACAGTAACCACACTCTTGTTTCATTTATCAGACTGGTCTTGTAGAGCTCTTGCGTGTGTTTTTTAAATTACCACTTCACTTGTCTCTTGTCTTGGTTTAGTCAGTCCAATCGAGCGTTGAACTTCGTTACTGAGTCTACTGCTTCTTTTCGAAATGGGCTGACTAGAAAGTCTATGGGAATGCGATAGCTGCGATCAGTTGTGAGTGATGTTCAATCTATATGAAAACCTAAATCCCCTACTACTCGTCAGTAACCATTAGTTGTTAGTGTCTGGTTGCGTCAAACAGTCACTCCCTGGAATACGATAGTTTCGTCAGTGATGACTTTTGTCGTGTGGTTACAATTAAACCCTCTAATGAAACACAGCCTGGGTTTCGTGGGAGTACATTCATGTATCTCAAATTTAGTGACTGCTCGTCTTTTTACAGTCTCTCTGCTGATCAACGAGGCCGATAATTTTTGTCTTACCAGAAGAATGCAACAAATACGATCAGTTGTTTAATTCGCCTGGGGATGGTCGCGCCAGACGTAAATTCAACTCATAGATCAACAACCAGTTGTATGACTGGTTTCCAACGAATGACAACGTTTCTCAGTGTGCATTTTAGACTCCTTACTGTTCGTTCTATTTGTCGTTGATTAATCGGACATTATCAACCCAGTGATACAAAAGTGTGACGAGTTGTACAAAATATGCCGGATGTGTTTGCACTCCAAAACGATTTAAATTCCTTTACTTGGTGATCTATCACTAACCGCTAACTGCAATAAGATGCAAAGTGTCTATCAAGATTGTTTCGATTATTTTCTAGACGATCGAAGGCTTAAGATCATAGTGCGCGAAAAATACCTAGGAACGCTAATGGCAGACGACTTGGATCTGTCTAGATGTTGTATAAAGAAAACCCAATTAACACTGAATCTTCCCAGAGGGATATGTTGACGATCTTATCTTGAGACCTTCTTTGCTTGATGCAACCCCATGGTATGCTGTCACGTGCAAGCTTGCCACTCATGCCGAAGAAACACAACTGTTATTAAAAGCAACAAGCCACTTACGGAGTTGTTATGTTTGGGATTGTTTCTCATTCGGAAGGATCGACAGTCATATCTTATTGAAGTACTGGTACCTAAATAGAAGCGTAATCGTAGCCTTCAAATTTCTGTGCACACCTGGTTACCCATTAGGTGATCTCCTCCTAGTTACCAAGGCCGAAGGATTAGGTGATAGCTCTTTGGGATTTGATATTAAAAAGAGTAGTTCGCCGCAGATCTTCTTCCTTTTCAGGATATGCCCACCGTTGAACGTATTGCCTAACTGTATGGTCATGACTGACTCGATTAAGATGTTGAAAATTTCACTGGATCGCACATGCGTGAGAGTCAGCAGACTATCACCTATAAGTTAACAGATATATTTGTCTGTCTGTGTGTGTGTCCCGGTTGCCATTTCACTGTATCGACAAATTGTGTTTCTCTTCTCACTGTTTATTTCTGTCTCAACTGATCCCCATACATGTTCGAACCACTCTTTAAGTTTTATTATCTGATTAACCCATAGGCAGCAACACAAACCACGTATAGTTCTTTCCCCTGCACAAGCCTGCTGGCAGTATATTCTTCTCCGTACAAAACTGACAATGCCTATTCAGATTTTGACATATCTGCCTTCATTAGAAACACTTCGCTCATCCACATTGTTGCTTTGCTTCTAAATATGAGGGTACCTCGCGGTCAATCATCAAACTGCATTCGTGAGATCGTTCATTCCCTCTCTATCACAAATTTTTAATCGCTCTTTTTCAAGACTTATTCGTCACCTTTTTTCACTATTATCAGAATGGACAACAATGTTTGCTGAACTTTCGTTGGGTTCCGATAGTGAACCGATAAGAGTATCGAAGTGTCCCACAAATTTTTGTGTACAAAGCAGGTTGCTATAGTAACCACAAATAAATGCATGGTCGATTTACATTCGTCTCTCATGTGAATCACATTTTTGTTTCGGTATCACGGGGTAACGGTTGAATCACCAAAATGATTGAGGGCGTTGCCGGTTATATCGCCTACCTCTCACTCAGTCTGGGTGTGAACATTCAGTTGTGTTATCGATTGTTGCATATTCGCGTTTGGTCTCCAGGCCACTAACTCTGGATCTTTTAACATTCTGAACTACCATTGACCACCATGTATTCTCCTTACTTCTAGTTTATTTTTCATGATCAGTTTGTTTTTCAACCGTTCTGTTCTGTTTCTTTCTTGCGTCGTACCATTGTAATGTAGTTTCATCTAGGAGGAAACCAGTAGTCTAGAATAACTACGCGTTCATTTCTCTCACTTCGTGAGGGTCTTCAGGCAAAAATTATAAATATATGATAATGGAAAATAATTTAGAGATCTGCGCTTGAGTGTTCTGTCCGATTCTAATGGAGTCGATCTGAATCGTGCGACTTGACTGGTCGAATCCCTGTCATTTATACTCTTGAAAGTCAAGTAATGAACGATCTTCGGTCTTTTGCGTTCGTTCGGTGGTTGCCAGTTACTCTGGTCTAGACTGTTAGCCTTCTTACATCCTTTATCAACCTTACGTTGCTCGGATTTGATTAGCCCACACATCTTTACACATTTTGTCCAATTGAACACTGGATATCTTGGTGTTTTTCCTACGAGTTCCAATCGGCGGTTGTGTCAGCTTGTTTTGCTGGGATGGTACGATCTGTTTTCAGATATATTCTAATCTCTGGGAACAATCTAGAAATCAACGGTTGTCTGTACTCGGAACTCCATTATCTCATCCCGCTAATAACTAATGGTGAGCCGTATTGTTTAACCACTGGCACTTCAAAAATGCATAAATTTATGACTGAGCCATGTGTTGAGGATGTAAACAAATCCGCCTCCACTCACTTCCGAGTTCGTGAAGCGGACAATTTATGATTTGGAGAAGGCCACCAGTAAGTGGATATCGTTTTTTCTCCCCGACTGAGGGGACGAGAACTTGTGGTTTGATGTATTGGAGAGAATAATGTTTTGTTGGGCTCGCTCCTGTGAGTGTGATTGTTGATTAGGATTATCCGTGGAGTGAGAGCCGCCTTGCTATCACTTGAAACTCGGTTGTTTTTTTCAAAGGTAAAGTGGACATCCCGAGGCTGATTGTTTGAATTTGTGAATGAAAGTTCTTCCCTCCCGCTGTCTTCCTAGTCACGTGTGCATTACGCATAGGCTTCAGCCGATGAGGATAATTATTTCCCATTGAAATTTGCGACCGTAAAATACACTCTACTTTCTGTTCAAACTATTCATGGATTCAGAAATATCGTTTGTTTGCGTTGCATCTATCCCTTATCAGTCATTTATCACGCCTTGTTAGGGCTTTGAAGAACCATTGCAATTTTACCCCCATTCCATTTTTTACACTGTCTATTGCCAGGATACTGAGGAAACACATCCTCTGTGGTCTTCTGTGCTACAATTCCTTGATGTTTTTCTGCCACATCTAATGGTTTGTAATCCTGCTAACGTAGACGGCTATTCAGTGGCTGCGTCTTGGTGGCAAGATTTGTTGCCACCGATTCTGCACATATTACGAGTAAGTCGTTGCTTGCGCGTTTGTGTACCATTTGTTTTTCAACTGTTTTTTGTTACTGGAAAATATAAACTGATTTCACTGCAACTAGTGCATTCTCTTGTCCTCAAAGTGAACATGGTTGTTCTAGTGATTTCCATGCTAATGTGCTTTGTTCCTAAAAAGCGGACATATCACATTGACGGCCGAGGTACATTAAGTTGATGATTCGAATGAGGATGTCTGAGTCAAACGAATGCTGAATTCAGACGCTCAGAACTAATGTGTCCTCTGTACTACAAACGCATTGCGAGATTAATAACCTTTCATTTCAAAATTGACAGTACAACCACATTTGTTTGTCTAATAGGCCTGTCTCTAGGTTGACTAGGACTGCAATTCATGAAACACATACATAAAGAGGGTACATTTTTATGCATTACATTCCCGGAGAATGGGCGTCAATATAAGCATTGAACCTCTTCGCATACTGTATTCGGGTTGGAGGATCTCACTTTCAAGGGGAGTTTTTCACAAGCCACGAGGTCAACCTAATCATTGAACATACACAAATACTTGTAAAAACAAAATTGAAACAATTGAAATATCCGTTAATTTTGACGATAACACTTCGTCAACATGCTCCAGGCATCATCACGTCAAAAAATTATCAAATAGTTCCTTTTGAACTTTGGATCTGTAAAAAGTATGAGAGTAGATTTCGACCGGTAAATTATAAGTGGACTACACAGCGTAGAAAAAATGAAGGTTTTGTCTATTATCCGTATCGCGACATGATACTAGCACCGGTGTTTTTCCGTCGGAAGCACGTGTGGCATCAGGGCTGATAAGTTCGAGTTATCCATTTCGTCAGGCACTTGATGTGATGGGAATTTAGCGGGCCAATACGAACTGCTGTAACCGCCCGCCGCTAGATTGAGGTTGACAGCTCTGTCTGTCGCACCAAGCAATGGTGCCAGGTCAGGTTGAAACACACTGGTATACGATCGCTTCAAAAATGTCAAATAAGCTTGCAAACTCCGATTGGTTGCATCCGCTTGGGTTAACTGTGCACGTAAGTCGGCCATGCGCATTTCGGCCCGGTGCTCTGTTTGGGCACGTTCGCTTCTAGCATCAGCCAACTGCCGACGCAAATCAGCTATCATGGACGCATTTTCTGAATCAGTGGTTGCGTAACCACCGTGCATGGATTTTTCGGTGGGCTTGTGCTGGGATTGTTCCTTGTTCAAAGAAAAAGTATAGGGGAACATGTAGTTAATCCATCAGGTAGGATTGTGTTCAGTTGACCTTGATAAGCAAAATAACCTTGAAATACTAAACTGAGCAGAACCTACAACGGAACGACGTCGGATTCACTCACCTTTGTACGTTTTACAACTGGCATCTCTCCCGTATTTCCTGAATCTGTTGCGTTGTTGCCTCTCTGTTTCTGCCTACTGGAGTATGCCGTCTCTAGTCTACTCAAGAGAGAACGGTTTCGCATTTCCGTTTCAAACAGACGTTGTTCAACCACATCCAATTGATCCTGACTTCGCTTCCTTGCTTTTTCGGTCTCCTGTGTTTGTGGTTGAGAGAGAGAGTGGCTAGAGGAGGAAGTTCCTTTTGAGGCCACTGATTTGTCTGTGTGAGTTACTACTACAGTTGTTGGTCAACTTCTCTCGTTGGTCAAATAATAATGCTTACTGAATGTATTACTGAGTTTTGTTACAGTTGTTTACTTATAGTCGGACACATGGAATATTGGACAATTTGTAGCATTATTGAGAGCGTTACATCCGTGATTGATGGTAGTACATATCTAGTATGCCAACTTAGTTAAGAGGCAAACGGTGGAGAGGTATAGGACCCATTTTATGATAGCCGTACGGTTTATCTCTAACGGTTTCCGGTTTAGTCTTAGATGTTTTCATTCCTCTTTGTTAAGTCATTGGTTAACCATTTCGTACCATACACTAGTGAACTGAGAGCTTCCTGAGACGTACACTGCGTGATAAGCAGTAGGTTAACATACGTGTCCTAACCATGTAATTATACGGTTTGAATAAGCTAACCTGTCTCCTAATTTCCCTATTTTTTACACACTAAATCATACGACGGAACGCAAGTGTAGATGATGGTAGAGTTCAAAACGTTTAGTATACTGAACCTTAATCGTCAAGTTTCGTAGCCGCAAGACAAAACCTCCTAGATTTTTAAGCCAAGTTACACATTTTTTCACGTCAACAATACCCTAACGTTAAAGAAGATTACCTTGGTTTTAGAAATGCGAGACCAAATTGACTTTAGGCACTCCTGTGATTCATAATGGAACTGGTCAACAGCCTCCAGAATTGCATCGTCCAGGATATTGTAAGCACTCATATATACGGGACAATTCACGGCAGACAACATGCACTTCAAGTATACTTATTGACGGAGTTTTTCAGTACATACATTAATCAGAATTTTATCTGAGTCCGACAATATTAGGTCGTTCAAACGTTTCCAGGGATTACTCAGACTTAAACATGTGAATATTCACTTGGTTGTTGGAGTTTTCGGCTCTAAACTTTTATACCTGAAATCCATTTCTGGAGGAATGTGTGTTACACTAATGCGTGCAGGTTAGTGTACTTACATGTACTGAACTGTCAATGTCGTTGTTCTTGACTTGTATAGTCACGCGGTATTATGTACTCGTCGTATAAGGAGCATGAGTCACGTGTGAAACATGACGGATTCCTGTTGTATTACTCACTGCGTTACTCATGTAAATATTGATATATTTGCTTGTCGCGCATCATCTAATCTCGCAAGTACTGATCGCGGAATGGAACACCTTTTTGCTTATCAACTGCAAAACTTACTTGACAGTGCACAAAGTATTGGCGGGGATGAACTATCTGCATATCAATGGTTCGGCTTCCCTGATGGGAGTGTTCACATTGTGAAACGTCTTCATGTCGGTGCATTTCACCGATTTCTCGAATTTCGACTACGGTTAAGGAAGCGATACTCTGCCAAACTCGCTCGAGAGGCAGAGAAATGTCGCACATTAGATCATGAACACATCGTAAAACTGCTCGTACCGTCACATATTCCAGAATGTTGTACTATCATTACCCCGCTACATCCAAATGGTAACCTGTTAGACTGGAGAAGAAACTTAACCTACATTGATTTACAGTCCTTGTGTACTGTGATTCAGAATATATTTATCGGACTGGTCTATTTACATTCAAACGACTGTGTTCACGGCAACATACGCGAAAACTGCTTATTATTTAAAAATGAGCGACCCGATTCCGTATCGATTGTCTTCGATACCAGTATCAGGTCTGAATTGCTCAAACTTTGTGCCCCAAGTCCTATGATGGAAGACTACTGTCCACCAGAAATGGTTAACACATTGTTGTGGTTCCGAAATAAAAACGCTTGTTTGCAGTCCGGGATGCGCACTCTGTCCGAACTAGAACAAATTGATGAACTTCTGAAACCTACGAAAGAGCTGGATGTTTGGTGTGTCGGTGTTATCGCACACAAATTATTGACTGGTCAGTACCCATTTGATGCAGATCAAGTGTTCCGGGCAGACTCCCCAAGAAATAACACTGGCTCGAATCGTTTGAAACATCCTTTGCTTCGAACCTACAGTCCGTCAATCAGACGACAGCTGGACCTGTGGCTACATGCGAATCCGGCGGATCGAGCCACTGCTGAGATTGGCTCACTTGGTGATTGGTTCAGCGATGAGTCTTGTACATCAGATAAACGAAATCTGTTATATATCTTGGAATATAGTCTGGTTGCGCATGAATTGGATACTTGCGAGTTTTTGCCGCAAATGATTGAACAGCTGCGTATCGCTAATCTAAACTATCAGTCCTGATCCATACTTCACTTTTTTCATTTTTGACCAGCCCAATTCAGTGTGTAAAATATGTATGTATTTACCAGAGTATTTACTTTCCCTCATTATCTAACTTGATTGACGTAAGTGTTCAAAGTGTACTGAGAAAATGTTGTATGTACACGCGTTGTATAGCTGTTTCTGTAACACAGAACAAATCTATTTGAAGCGACCAGACTCACTTTTAATTGTTCGGTTATTGTTTGTAGTTTTTCTGTTTGTGCATCCGTTTCCCTATGGTAGGCATGTAGCATCGTTTCGCATTGGTTCAAACTGGCACGCAGCTCGTCCATTTCGCGTTCTGCTGCGTTCAGACGTTGTTCGTAGTCCGCGGCCACGTTTCTCAAGTGCGAATTTTCCTGTTAGCTCCCCATGGGAAATTAAAAACATCAGAACACCAGAATTCGGCGGTACAATAAAACGGGGTTTGGGTTCAGTTACATTGTGTAAGTCACATATCTACAGCGCATTTGCGTACACAGGTAATCGGTCTGACTAACGATCAGGCAAACGACTTATTTGAATGAAGCTTGTGCTACACTACACGCGTGGAAGGGCGCAAGCCTGGTAGACCGGCACACACAGAATTCTGAGATGTTTTCACATATCACATTAACAATAAAGTGCACTTCGGAATCAGATTGCGCAACCACAATGTCAACTGTGGAATCATCTCAGAGGGACAGTAATCTATTAGTTATTGGTGCAGATGGAATGATAAGGGTTAATGTAACCGTGTTTAATTTTATCTTTAGGTCACCAAATCGTTTTAAATTCTTTTCATCGGGTTTTCTACACGATAAAATCGTGGCGCCGGGTTACAGCGTTTGAAACTCAGTGAAAAATATTTCTGGTGACACAACAAGTGTGTATGTGTTGCAAATAATTAGCATTGCTTTCCAAACGCCAACGTTCTCCGAGACGAATTTCGAAGGAGTAAGATGTTTCATTAAAATTTTCAGAGTGGCCAGTTAGTCTGCTTTTTCAAGGCCGAATACTTTGAACTATACAGTTAGCCTGTAGGAGCGTACCGTAGTTTAGTTCTCATTCTTCCTCCAAGAATATGTAAAAGAGGCCGGTACAAGACAGCCATTTTTAATAGGTTACTGGGTAAGAATTTTAAACTACACAGAATTCAGCATATGTGAACGCATGGGAGCATGTTTGTGTTCGTCAGCTGACCGTTACGTTGTAGCGGTAAACAGATGAACTTTGTGTGGAAGATTCGAATTTAGGTACGGATATAGGTTGTCATGTAATGGATATGAGACGGACTAGATTGATGATTGAGTGATTGTGAAAGGAAAAGTTAACACGAGCGGTTCGACTCGCGGATACTCAGATAAGCTGCTCAGTTCATAGTGGGATTACTGGCTAGGGTTCTGTTTGCACAGATCTACCCGACAACGGTACATAAACTTTTAGTACATCATATGTGGACTGGAAACGGCACGTTTGGGAATATAGACTAACTAATAACCTGTTTTACTTCCTTTCCGTTTTTAAAAGCTCCTACATGCATTGCGCTTGGGAGCCCTTTCACTCTGTTTCTCCCTGTGCTGAAGAAGCCAATGTTTGTTCGGCTGACATGGTTATTCCAAGGCGTGACAATTTGCCCACCAAACATTGATTGGTTGCAAATAGCGCCTCTTGGTCAGAAGTTTAGTTATTTCCACGTTCTAGCTGACATGATACGTTTACCCGGAAAGTATCTGCAACCAACAGCAAAGCTGTGAATAAATGACGTTGCGTCCATTCCTAGTGAGTAATTGAAATTACGAACTTTACCTCTTCCAACTCATTTCTTTTTGATGATATGTTCCTTCTTTCACTAGCTGAAGATACATCCCTTGGTTCTGCTCGTGGCGTTTTCTCGCTTAGCACGGAATATTGTGTCCTTGATCGAGAGCGATTTTCTTTCCGCTCCTCACTTGACGTACGGTCCCGTGTGCTCGCATGGCTTTCGTTCCCTTCGCAGCGGGTCTGGTTAGAAGAAATACGCGTTAGTAAATGGCTAAAACAGAATATTTCTATACTTAGAATCAGTGCATGAGGACATACCTGTAAATGAGTTACCATAGCTTCTTTAGCTGTGAGTCGTTCCAGTGCTTCAGCCAAAGCTTGTTCTGCTTCATCGGCTCGTTTCTTTTGTGCCCGAGCTGCGCGTTTCAAAGCATTCTTGGTCTGGTACATTTGTTCCAAATTGGCTTCAGCGACATCTAAGCGTGTGCGCAATGTGGCCCGTTCTTCAGCAGATCGAGATTCCAAGTTGCGAATTTGAGTTGAAAGCCTGTGTAGGAAATATATGCGACTACTTATCTGTAACCAGTATAAAGTACTTGTTTAGCATTTTAGAAATGCTAAAAATTGATTTTTTTTCTTAAAATTGGCTTACAATATGGCCACTTGATCGAAGAACTTCTCTGGCAATCTTACTGAAAACTAAACAAAATCACGTACGTAGACGGTCGTTTTATAATGTCCTTAACAATTTTTCGTAATCAACCATGTGTATCTAATTTACTGTCTGTTGGCCTATTTTAAAAACTGTTTCGTATCTAATTTATCACACTGGTGCATGGGAATGCGGGAGTCGTTTTGTACACGTATGTCTGAAAACTCACCGACTGCACTCTGAGTCTCGCTGTCTTAACTCGCGCTGCAGGTGTCCTTTCACTGTCTCCAAAGATTCGTTCACTGTGTTGAATTTCATACCTTCGTTTTGTTGTTCAGTAAGTAGGCGCTGCTTCTGTTCCAATTCCAACGCTACCAGAAACAGAAACATGAATTGTGGTTTTATCAATGGCCGCACGATCAGAAACGCCCCATTATCTATGCGTAGCTGCTCAGACTTACTTGCTCTTTGAAGCTTTTCTTTGAGATGGCGTACCTCTGAAGCTAATTCATGCTCTTTGCTATGCGTCTGATCCAGTTTACGAGCTAGGTAACGTTCTTGTTGTCTGTTTGCGCTGGCTGCCCAACGACATAACTCTCGACCTGCGCGTACCGCCACATCTGCATGAAGAACCAAGTCATCCCGGGGTTGATTCAGACGGTTCAAATCTCTGCTCGTCAGACGTCGACCCTCGAATACGATCTACGAAAGAGACCGATTAATATTGACCTATAGCACACCCAAGTCACCTTTGATCTATTTACAACATACATTGTCACTTTTAGAAATGCCCATTAGAGTCATGAGAACAACACTGACAAGCAGGAGTTATTTTCTATGTTTGCTCACCGTGCTAATTATAATACAATACATGTGAAAATAGTTACGAAAGTGAATCATGAGGTCGATAAATAGAGACCTTGCGGCCTGGATACGTAAATCACGCTATCATCCACATCCTTTGGTTGAGGTGCCAGTAGTCGGTTACACTTTAATATTACACCGCTGTACCAACATAATCAATCTTGTTCTCTCCTCGCTTATCAAATGAGTTTACACTTGGAGCCCCCTTCAATCTTGTTTTCAAACACACAAGAGGCCCCTTGTTTGCTCTCCTCGATGGAAGTCGTAGCTACCGTACAAGAGCCGCCTGTTGATCTGCCTGATCGGACATGGGGTGAAGGTGTTAATTGGTGCGAGATGATGGTTTGGAAACCCCAGCCGTCAACATTTTTGCTCTACCAACTGACATAACTGCTCGTGTTGAGTATTATTTATGTATATAATTGTTCCTGTTCATAAGACCGAATATTTTGTTCCGGGGGGGTTAACTGTTTTTACGCATTGCTTTTGGATGCGGAGGTCTGAGTCGTACTCTCAAATACTGGTGATCTCAGAAGCGGCCAGCGCTGGGTAGTCGCCTTTTGTTGCAGCTAGTGTATGATGTTCGACACAAGCAGGCGAATGAGTATACACGAATCAAATTGTAGAACATATCAGTTTGTTCTTGGGGGTTGACATCACGACGGCGTTATAATGGAAGCTCACACAATTGTGGTGCAAAGTAGGTTGCTTAGACTGCATTTTAGCCCTCTGGTTACATCAGCAGCCAGATCTCTTTGGAGAAGAGAGTTAGTTAAAACATATTTCTCGCTTGTATAAGGTGGCAAGTTTATGTTCAACTATTTACCTAGTTTCTTGAATACGTCATATTGCATAGCCGTTCTGCACAGAAACTTATTTTGGATGTCCTTTTTGGTTTTTAAAGCGGTCGTGGTCCAGATCTTCAGTGACTTTCCAGTCAGACATATAGGGTTAGTTTTGTCTTATTAAAAGGGAACTACTTAAGGGGACGTACTGACTGACTACTTCATCCTCATCAAAATCCGCAACACATCAGTGATTCATACTAGTGTTTAGGTAGCATACAGCTAGGAAGAAAAGAGTAAGCTCCAGCCGTAAAAAAGGGGGAGGTAGGGCATTTAGTTACTAAGACAATTACGTCTGTGTGCAAACATCCAAAATCCATCTGCCTACACCTTGGAAACCGGCAGCCGAGCTATAAGGGGAAGTAAGGCTTCATCAGCTAAACAGCTTTGTTAGGGTTTTCATTACCCTCTTGTTATTAACTGCATTTATTTCACGGCCAACAGACCAAAGAATGACAGTATTCACGCCACCGAGTCCGCTTGGTCTTCATATCACTCACAGTATTCAGACCGACTCCGTGAGTTGATGGATCTCCAACCCGGAAGACAAGCCATATCAAGAGTGGCTAACCTTTTGGTAATTGGCTTCAAACCTTACTTGTCCATCTCCCTCCTTACGCCGGCCGGCGTGGCAGACGGTTGGCCGATATCCTTAGTGCGTGGTCTAATCACCTAAGGCTACATGTACCTAAAGAGTAAACAAAGAAACTCGGTACTAAATATCTTCTTCCAAACCCCCATTGTTGCCTACACGTTGCCGTCACTCGATTTTGGCAATCGAACTCAGACATCGATGATCAAATATCTCGAGACGGTTCACGAATGAGTGACGAAGTTTCTCATCCTTAATGTGGCACAACCCTTAGTGACCCTACGTACTCGAGGCTTAAGATTCAGAGAAGTGTCTTAGAGTGGCGAGTACAACCCTGCCCTTGGAGGCACGAACTTCTGTTTCTTTCCGTATACCTACGCTGCTGATGATGTAGCCTTTCTAGTTACACAAACCGGTCAACAGCTTTCTTAACTTCATTATCCAACATTGAATCTGCGCAGTCCTTGCAGTCTGACAGAAATGCTTTACACTGCAAAGCGAGTTCCAAAGTGTTTGGTAGATCGTAGAATAGCGCTGTTTGTGCTGCCGGTAACACCTTGTCAGCATGATTATAAACCACGAATTTTCTGCCTGACTGGAGGTCTGCACTTTCATCATATCATTACTGGAGATAGTCATCCATTATCTCATCTATAAGAAAACTAAAAAAACAAGGAAATTAGACGGCCTGAAATTGTCAATCTGTGCCGCTTTGTAGGAATAAAATGCTGACAATATGTTCATGTACCTATTTCATAACCCATGTCTTTAGGCGACTATAAAAGCTTAACCCGACCCACTGAGTCAAATGAAAAAGCGACAGTTGTTGTCCGGTAGTACGTAGAATTGTGGCGAAAATGCATCCAACAAAGCACAACCTTTATTGTGCAACCCGCTAGTTACTATGCTACGCGCTCGCTTGCGTTTATGAATCATAATTCCAATCCACAACAGCCCCTGGTTTCCGCTCACACGTCTTGTGCACTTCTACCTGGCTTATATGTGTGATTGGCGCCATCCTATTTTGTCTGCCATGTGTCGCCCCTTAGTCCGATCTATTCGAGTGGTGACTCATTCGATCGCCCACGGTGTCCCCAACCTGTTCGCTGCGGGCTTTTGAACGTACCTCCCATCCACGTTGAGGTATTCCGTCGAGTGTTGGAATACTCGCACCTCCGGCCTGATAACCCACCACAGAATGTTGCACCAGAGTTTGGCGGAGGATGAAAATTTAGTTTGTACGTCCTTGTCCGGAATGTAACCCTGTCTGTTTTCCCTTAAAGTCCGTCTCCCGATGTGCGGTGAGTCGACGGAATACAACGGAAACCAGAACTCTATTTGTGACCGGAGTTAGGGTCATCCCTTTGGGATTTTTGCAAGAACTTCGTTCCTTTTTTGAGCACGGAAAATACTGCGTGACCTTGGCACTGGCAGACGCTCTCACTCCTTCCCATCACTTTAAATCATTGGACCCAGACCTTCTTTGGAAAGCGTCGACATAAGATCATCCGAATCAGCAACCCTGTCGCATCTGAGAACCGAAATACCATAGCGGACCTCAGCTTTGTTAGACAGTTCTAAATCGGCTGACCACGATAATATATTATAGGTGTGAGGTGATAACGTACTAAAAACAGGAGGACAGCGGCTTGGCCTTCTGGAGTCATTATGGGTGAGTGTGTAATCTGCCTTGATAATAGTTTCGCTGATAGACGGACGCCCCGGGTCAATAATATAGGTAAGTTCGAAAAGTCTTTCAGTGTTTCCTAGGTTAGTAATAGCCTCTATTTCTTCAACGTTTTCAGTTGGCCAATCAATGATCAGTCTACACCTTAACATCTTGCGGATATCACCTTCATTACCCGTTGTGTGAACTACTGTTGTAAATATCCCGTATGGCATCTAATAATCAGTTCTCTGAAATCTGATGTTTTAGCCCACAACTGACCGTACCGCGTGCCATAGTCTCGGCCCCATTAGTGGCCTGTGTGATTTTAGTCGGGGAGCTGTTGGGACCTCCGAGATTAGAACTGTTAGCTCTGCATTTTAGGTTAGTTTGGTACTTATGCCTTACTGACGACCAGCCGTGGCGGTCACGATCAGGTCTTTGTTCATCGGAAGTAAGAAAAAAACGACAACATATTAGCGTATGGTCCGAATCTAGGTGTGCGCTCCAGTATGAACGGCAGTACTGAATGGTGCCACGTCACATACGACTAATGGTTATGTGGTCAATCCGAGACAATATCTTATTTGGAGAAGAAAGGCGCCAAGTGTGACAATGACACGTATGACGTTTAAGGCCAGCACTGACTAAAAATGGCCATTACTCAGTTGCAGCAGCCGCCAACCATTATCTGAGCGATGTGATGCCAGCCCAAACTTGTCACTTCAATCGGACTCGATCTCACACAGTCAACTGACCTGAGTATTCACAGCTCCTGTCAGAATTTCTATATGGGAGCCAACGCGGGACATCTATGGACGATTCTAAGTCCATACAAGTCTCTAATGTCCTTCCATCCAAACATCACGTAAATCTCGCCTTCAATTTAACACAACTAAGCTGTTGATGTGAGTGCGTTATTTCAGTCTGGTTTGTGTGCATTCTTCATTGAATGGAAGCATCTCTTGCTATTCCAACCTCCAAAAATTTTGTGTGGTCATTCCCTTGTGTTCTTGGGTAACTTGCCTGTTCTCTTGAACCTAGTTAACTGGTAATAAAACGCTGTCCACTTTTAAATCCTCACTGATGTTGAGCAATGTATAACCTACGTAACATATTCCGAATGTGACAACTCATTTGGTTGCAACCAGTTAAGTCAGTTTCCAGTTTGTGTTTGCAGGTGTCCATTAAGGAGGGACCTAAAATTGAGCCTACTGCTGCCCAGTCTCCATAGCGGTAGAGTTCACCGTCCGAAAACAATCGAACTTCATGACCGTAACACAGTTTAGACGTACGCAACTCGCACTATCGTTCTTTGGCCCAATGACCTGTCAATCTGATTGAGCCTATTAGTTCTAGTAATGACAGAATCTTGATTCTTGAACTCCTGTCGGTTCATGGGTGTTATTCCAGACAAGCGTAAGCCAAAAACACGTTTCCACTTGACTTCGTTTCCATGTTCGCCAATATATCTACGCAAGAGACAATGTACTACATATTAGCGAAAATGGTGGAAATGTTATCATCTTAAGTGATGTGTTGAAAGAGCTGGTGTGTTTTATAGTCAGAATGTGCCGAAAACACGACCACTTTTATGGTTGTTACCACGCACTATGTATACGTAACTTGTGGACTTCGATCACAACTCCTACTATGCTCCTTTCTTTTTAAAATATAAAACTATTTAGGATCTTGAGGGAGACTAAATTTCTGCACAGTTCCAGTAAGTCCCCTTAACATGTGGATTGATCTACTGACTCCATTGAGTCTGATATAGGCGATATTACTAAACTAAAAGTTATTGACTGCAGCTGGTGGTGTTTCATACAAATGGCATTTAGCTCTTGTGTACTTGTGGGATCTGTCGCAAGAGAGATGGAATAGCACTGGATTTCTCTCTCTTAGCAAACAGGTTCACACGGTAGCTGGAAACTGATCAACAGTGTAGCCACTGAAGCGTTTTGGTTCTATAGGTGCCACATAGATTATGTATTTTGTACCATCAATTATTATTTAATCATGAAGGGTATTCTCCCGGCGTTTAACTAACTAAACAATGACATTAATTTTACCAAACGGTCATCCGAGGTTTTTCGGGGATTTCATGAAAAGAAGTGACAGTGTTCCGAGTAGTGAAAAATGACATTAGCAGTAGACTTAAGGTCGTCAGTACATTCACCTCTCGTTTCGTTAAATCAGATGGTAAGTAATGTTCGACGTCCGGCTGCAAGGGTGTTAAAAACACGTAATACTGACACTTTAAAAACCAAGATGATTTTTTTTCAATAAACTTTCATACATAGTTATCACTCTGTATGCTTTGTTCATACTGCAACATAAATGATTAAGTTGTAGCTTACGTCATCATCGGTGAATAAGAAATGTGTTTTAATCTATACTCTTTATTACGGAGATCCGATGATCTGGGTTATTTCAAGACAGCTGAAAATAGCAATCATAGCACTCCCTGTTGCAGCCCAACTGTGTGAGTTTCTGTTCAAATGGGATGATCCATATGTGATACGCTTTGCACCGTCAAAGGGTAAAGTGCTGCCTCATGACTGAAACATTCCCGTTCTCACATTCTTGGTTATAGGAGATTGAATTCGGACAGTCGACTGTCTCACAATTGTCTAACACCACTTTTACAGCATGTAATATTGTTGTTGTGGTGTCATCTAGGATAAAAAAGCAATTTTTGCGTTTGGCAGCCTGCGTAATTGGTTACGCCGAAAACAATTGTGGTTATCGTTGAAAAGGTAGACATATTAAGGCTTGTGTGCGATCTGTTTTTCTTTTGTGGTTCTTAACTATGACCTGCTCGCCCCAAAGATATCAACGAACTAATTACATTTGATCATCGTTGTCCTCACTAGTTATCCTACATAGAGTATTATGGTCGTTTGAATTATGTGGCTGTTCGCCGGCGCGTATTTTGATAAACTCAGTATTAAAGTCAGTTGGTTACTTAACAAAACTGCACAGCCTGCGACAGATGATTCAGGTACTCTATATGCCGGTTGATTGGCTACCGCACCAGATATTTTTTACTGAAACCACCAACAGTTGAATAAAATCATAGGACAGCCAAAAAGCACGTGACTACGAAGTGTTAAGACCTAAACTATGCCGTCAAATAAAATAGGTGAGTGTCACGTGGTTGGTTTGGAATTTTCTGCTTACTCAAATCGCTGATTGGCAACACAATCCGAAGTAGCAGCGTGCTATAATCAACGACTTTTATGCAATAACAACCCTTGTATTCCAGTTTGTGTGAATAGGTTTTTCTCTATTATTTCGATATTTTTTATCGAACATTGCTTGTCACTCTTGGGGTGAACGACGGCTCGAGCCAATCAGTTCGACCCCTGTCTTCTGATCATAACTTAAGGACAGTCGTACACATTTTACAAACAGCCTCTTGTGTGTTTACTTGTTTGTCCTTGCCTAACATCGTACATCCGTCGTGCAACAAAGCAACTATCTTAATGAGTACGTGAACATCAGCATGCATGATGGAACAACGGCATTACTGAAGCAATTTCAAACCCGATTTTGCCTTGTTAACCGACTCCAATCCTTCCATTACTAAAGCGAATGCTTTTCAGACTGTCTACTGATTGCCTAAAAATCAACAAACTTTGGATTCTGGATGCTGATCGACGGTGAACCCGTTGGCTTCTGATTGAACAACCCTCGATTAGATTGCAGGGGCGCTTTGAAGTTATTTCATGTGAGACACTCGTTACTTGGTGTGTGAAAGTATCCAGCCACAAAAGCAAGCACTATTTTTACACGGCCCACGTATCTGTGTATTCATTTTCAATAGTGCAGCGCCAGCGTCTTTATCTTCACGTCCCGCACCTACGTATACACGTTTTCAATCGTCGCCCCTGGTTTTCGATCATTGTGACATTGAGGACTGGTGCTACTTTTCTCGCATCGTTTGCACCATACTAGGTAGGGACGTTGTGTATCATACAACAGCGTGACTACTGCGCTCATAATAAGTCCGTAACCTACTTCAGCTTACAGCCAATCGAATCCAAATTTCGAAGTAATGATTGCCTAACCATTGACTAAATGTTGAGTACATTAAGTCAGTCGTCCATATATATATATAT